>JAJOOO010010041.1:0-10971 GCA_029582685.1 Solanum piurae
GTCTTTGTAGGATTGTGTTTGGATGCAAATTCCACGTTGATACATTGTAATAAAGATTAACATCTAGGACTCTATGTACAGAAAGCATAGATAGGGTTTCTCAAAATGGATTATATCTAAGCAACAAAAATATGAAATGGTTAGCCATGCAATAAAATTTAAAATACTTAATAAAAACGGTATGTGAAATACAAAGAAGAAAGATTTGAGAAACTAGCTTACCATACCTTAAAAATTGTCACCATGAATTTTTTTCTTACCACTAACTTTGATTGAACAAAGAGTAGTATCTTTTAAATGGTTCTATGAACTTCATAAATTTATGAACCAAGTTACAGCACTCTCCTACACTCTTTTGATTACCATTTCCGCCTGCAAAGTGGTAATGGGAAGACTTGGTAATACCTTAAAAACACTGTAATTCTACCGAAATAGATGTTCACATGTCAAGTAACAGAAATTATTATGATAAGACTTCCTAAAACACGCTGAGAACGTTGGCTTCTTAAAATTAGATAAGACGTTACAAGACAGCAAACAATGAAGATCTAAAAAGACGAAGAAAGATCTTACACATGAAATGTTTCTCATGAAAGCATCATTTCCTGAAGAACAAGAAAAGGTTATACAACTCGAAAATCATAGAGAACAGCATGAAAGGGAACAACAAGTAAGATTAGAACTTAGAAGGTAACCAGGCAAATATATACAATAAATGTAGTACGAGTCAGCTCTTAAGAGAAATTTCTTAACCAATCCAACTTCTATCTTTACTTCAGTGATGAAATCTAAAAGACATCTCACATCATCATATCGAACTTCTGATGATTTCTGCCCTAGTTCTGTTTCTTGATCATCAAACTACCATGGCGACCAACATACTAAAATTTATTTATTTCCATACGAGCAACAGATGGGAACACATTTGGAAGACCCATAAATTCAACAGAACAATCAATTTGAACTTAAAGAAGAATTCACCTTACAAGACAAGTTGAACACGTATCGCCAAGCTTCCTCTTGTTCATATCCGTGAAACTGGGTCAACCCTATATGCCGGCCCCAAAACAAGGGACGAGGAAAGGATCTTGACTCTCAAGAGCTAAAAGAAAGCTCGTTATCTAAACCTAATTCTAAACAACAGAGTAAAACATTACATAGCTAACTGATGTGTTAAAAAACAGTGATTGAGCCGGCACCGGCACATGCTAATTATCATTCATGCCTTGAGAGTACTAGAGAAGAGAAACATACAGGCAATGGAAAATATGTAAAACTCAATCTGATAACAGAAGATACAGCAACCTTCAGCAAACACAGAGACGAATCATCTATAAAAAAAAACAAATCAACCCTCATAAATATCAAATGTAAAAATCTCATAGCTTGCTACTAACATCGCAGTCCGCAGAAAGCAAACTCAGTAACTCCACACAAGATTGAGCACAACCATTGTACTAAATAATTAAGTAACAAAAAGTACCTTAGAAGTATTATTTAATATGAAACCATAACAAGTATGTCATGTAATCTGTGATGTAACAGTTATTCAAATTTGTGACTGGTCTGAATCAATAAACCGTCCAAAGGCATCCACTGAAACTACATAATATGGCCAAGACCAATACTACAAATTCTCATGCTCAACAAGACAAAAAATTAGTATCAGTTACAGCTCAATAATATGGCCAAGACCAATACTACAAATTTCCATACCCAAACAAGACAAAAAACTAGTATCAGTTACAGCTCAAGCTTAGATGCAGTCATAACATAGAACAAGAAAAGCCTAAACAATAAAGATCACTGAAAAATAAATCTTATGGGAGTGAAATAGAGATAATCAAACACCCTTTAGGAAATGAACAAACACTTTCCTAGGGGCAAACCACATAGATATGAGTATATTGCTTACCACATTTACCAGCAACCACAACAAATCGACTCCAATAGTGCATTACATATGAACATCCCTTTTGCATGGACAATGTTCTTGATCAATCATCATCTCTCACACATCATAAAGCTCCATCTATTATTGCAAGGAGAGATTAAATACTAGATATGAAGATATGTTTAAATCCCTATTACCAACTGGAGAGATGATCGAATGCACTTGTCTAAAAGGAAAAATAATATCAATGACAACAAATCCTTCAGAACGAATGATATAATAGCACTACTACACATAAAAGTATGTTCTAATAAAGGTTACTGAAATTTAGTGCAACCTAAAAATGGTATCATAGAGAGAGCTAGTGATTAAGGTGGTGATGAAAGCATGATATAAATAGTAAATGCTACCATCAAACCCAATTTGGCTTATTGGGTAGACGGCGAAGTCCTAAAGGCATATAATGACGATAAGAACTTAATGCAAATAAAACTTACTGCCTCTCACCATCAACCCAACTTTGCTGAATTGTTAATGTACACCAAGGCACATTCAAGCAAACACAATCCACTAAATACCATAGGCCATAATAAGCATAAAAGCTCAGCATTTATGCAATATATACATTAGCAGCAAACAATAAAAAAGCTCACTGACCTTCAAATACAATCATGTCCATAAGCAATGATTTCTAACATTTCTTCATTTTGCCACATTCAGCACTAATGACAAACCTGAGGAGAAGGGGGGTGAATAACAAAGCAAATGCCTTAACTGATTGGATTCTCATACACATCACGCCCAGAGACTAAAGAAAACAAAATCAATTCATCATGATACACATCAACTTCACAACCATTACATGCTTAAAAAGGAAGAAAACCGTAAGTTTTTGTATAAAGATAGATCTCATTGAGTTGATATTTCATAAAAAAAAAATAGAAACCAAGAGAAACAATTTAAGAACATAGCCTTTCATTCATCCCTGCATTTATATATACAGACTACCATAAACCCTAAAAGCTTCGACTAAACCAAAAGAAAAACATAATTGATTTCACCTAATCTCTATGGAATCTAAGAGACAGAAACACCAATTACTAAAAAACCCAAATTTAACCCTCAACCCTAGAAACCTTCTCTTATCCTTCCACTTAATCTTCATCAGCAGAGGGCTTTGATGAGCCAGCTTTCTTAGGAAGCAAAAGGTTATGGATGTTGGGCATAACACCACCATTAGCAATTGTCACATCACCAAGCAACTTGCTCAGTTCTTCATCGTTCCTCACAGCCAACTGGATATGCCTTGGAACTATCCTAGTCTTCTTGTTATCCCTGGCTGCATTTCCAGCTAATTCAAGCACCTGAAAAGACCAAAATTCACATACAAAATCAGAAACACAAGACATAGAAAATTTTCTGATAAAACCAAGGCTAATTACCAAATCAGAAACCCTAGAAATTGAGAAAACAAAAACTGAAAGAAATTAACGAAGATAAAGCCAAAATTCACCTCAGCAGCAAGGTATTCGAGAACAGCAGCAAGGTACACAGGAGCTCCGGCACCAACACGCTCGGCATACTTGCCGGCTTTCAGAAAACGAGCAATGCGACCGACCGGAAATTGAAGACCGGCTTTGCTACTCCGGGATTGAGCCTTCTTTGCGGCACCGGAACCAAGAGTTTTGCCTCTTCCAGCCATCGGAAATCTCTGTAAAACACAAAAATAATGAATTCGATTTGTTCTGTATAGAGAGTAACGATGAGTGAGAGATTTATCGGAGTTGGTGTTTATATAGTACTGAGGGATTTGTAAATGAACCAATGAGAAAAAAGCACAAGGATCGTGACTTTAAACCGTTGGATCAGAAAAATATTAACGGTGAGATTAGGAAGCTGACGAGTTTTACCGCTTTAGGGATATATGAGTTTAGAATATGATACGGATGGAAACAACTGGAAATTTTAGAGGAAGTTTTTAATTGTCAAATATATCCCTAATGTTTTTCGTGTTTCTTTTTAATTTTAATTTTTCACATGAAGTATTTGAAATTACCAGATTAAAAGATAATACATAAAATTCCTCCTAAATTTTATACCTTACTTTGTAATAAGTCATTTAAAATTTGTGGAAGTCATATTACCCTGTTGAATCATTTTCAATCAAAATAAATACATCTTTTTAGATATTTTCACATAGTATCAATTAAGCGAAATTAGTTAGGGTATATAGTGTAATTATTTAGTGGATATGAATATAAAAGGGTATATGTTCGTAATTATTTTGCTTTTATGGGTATCTGCTTAGTTTCCCTTAAAATAAACTAAGGGCGAGGGACGCTTGGGTTCATCGAACTCTACCCGACTAGAATATATTGTATATATGCAATATCAAAATTATTTTTATGATATACAATAAATTTTATTTTTTGTTTATATTTTGAAAAATTAATCCTTTTAATAAAAATCTTGCCTCCCTCATTTATATAAATTATCTAATATATTTTTTAATGAACAACTTATAGTAGATTCTCACACAATTGGAATCTCTCATTGCTCATCCTTCAACAACCGTCTTTACAACTTTACTGGAAAAGGAGATACAGATCCCTCGTTAGACCCCAACTATACAAAGAATTTGAAAAAATAGTTTTCTCCAAATGACCAAAACACCCTTGTGGAGATGGACCCTGGAAATGTCAGGACATTTGATAATTCTTATTACGGAAAATATAATTGGCAAGACAGATTTTTGGCACGAAATGACACGAGCAATAAAAATCAGGTATTTTCGTAATTTCGGTGAAAAGTTAAGGGAGTTTGGGTAAATTCATTTATTTCGTGTACCTAAATTACCCTCAAAAGTAAAACCACTTTTAATACTTTTAAAACCACAACTGTTTAAAACTTAAACCACTTCTGAAAAGTCCAAGTTGTAATTATTATTTATTTCACACTGCCCAAGAAATTTTTATTTAATTTCATACTTTATTGAGCTTTTTCGGGTTTTTTCGGTAAGGTTTACTTCTATTTCTACCAAGTTTGGATCTCCATACGTTGTCATTTTAAATAGTGTTTTTTTGTTTCCTTTTCGTTCATAATTTTAATTTGGAATAATAAATCAACGACAAATCCGAGTTGATTAAACTACCTTTGTTCAAATATATTTGTTTTTTGTCAAATTTTTTCTTCATTCACAAGAACCCTATATTTAAATATATCAATCTTCTATATATTGTAGTTGGCAAGAATGTGCAAATTTGATCATTTGACTTAGTGGTAGTTTATACCGTAAATACAAATGGCTGAACATTGAAATATTCCAATGAAGAGTGAAATTAAGCTACAAAAGTATTGTGGAATCATGTTATTTAAAGAACTATATATACTTATGTTAGCAATGTTTTTTTGTGGGTTTTGTGATGTTATTTTCATTTATCATTCTATGTATTTTGGGATTGGGCTGTTTTGTGCATCTATCTTTGAGCAACTTTCACATATAGCAAACACAAAATTCATATTTGTATGTTATAGCAAAGTTTGCATAATATCGCTCCATAGCAAACATGCTATGACTAGGCTATTTCGCTATACATATATACAAAAGAAGCAATTGTATAATTCGCTGGCTCCTCTTCAGATTTGTATAATTTCGCTGGCAGGCCATTTGTATAAATTGTTGTCAGCCTCTCGTTTGTATAAATCGTTGAGAGTCTCTCAATTTAATTTTATGTGTTTGTATATCTATATAAAATTTGAATTTGTATACAATTGAATTGAAATAAAACGTTTGTATATCAAATATCGTTCTCTCTCTCGCTTTATACAAACATAAATTATACATTGTATTTTGTATAATCTGTGTTTGTATAAAGCGAGAAAGAGAGAAAGGCAAAAGAGAACTGAACAGGGGAATATTTGTATTGTATAATTATAAGTGTATAGGATGAAGATATATGTATTTGCATGTGTATATACAATTTTCTCTCGCTTTATACAAATAGAAACACAATTTATACATTTCTGTTTGTATAAAGCGATAGAGGCGAGCTACAGAGAGAGCGAGCGAGAGAGGCAAGCGACAGAGCGAGCAAGAGAGGTGAGCGACAGAGAGAGCGAGCGAGAGAGGGAGAGTGGCGAGCGAGAGTTTGAGAGAGAGAGGCGACTGGCAAACAGTTTGCTACAGGGCACAATTAAATCAAAGTGTGGTTATACCATTTAATTTGAATTAATAGTTTGCCATTATGTACAATTTAACTTTCACATATAGCAAACACAAAATTCATATTTGTATGTTATAGCAAAGTTTGCATAATTGCGCTCCATAGCAAACATAAATATGCATATTTCGCTATACATATAGAAAAGAAATCAGTTGTATAATTTGCTTTGATATACATATACAAAAGATCAATTGTATAATTTGTGTTTGTATAAAGCGAGAAAGACAAAAGAAAACCGGACAGGGGAAGATCGTATTTGTATAATCATAAGTGTATATGACGAAAATATATGCATTTGTATTTGTATATATAATTTTCTATGCTTTATACAAACACAAACACAATGTATACATTTTGTGTTTGTATAAAGTGAGAGAGGCGAGTGAGCGAGCGAGATATGGGAGAGTGGCGAAGTGAGATCTGGGAGAGTGGCGAAGCGAGATCTGGGAGAGGGGAGAGAGGGGAACGAAAATATATGTATATATACAATTTTCTATCGTTTTATACAAACACAAACACATTTTATACATTTGCGTGTTTGTATAAAGTGAGAGAGGCGAGTGAGCGAGCGAGATCTGGGAGAGGGGAGAGAAGGGAACGAAAATATATGTATATATACAATTTTCTATCGTTTTATACAAACACAAACACATTTTATACATTTGCGTTTTTGTATAAAGTGAGAGAGGCGAGTGAGCGAGCGAGATCTGGGAGAGGGGAGAGAAGGGAACGATAATATATGTACATATATAATTTTCTCTCGCTTTATACAAACACAAACACACTTTATACATTTGCGTTTGTATAAAAAATGAGAGAGGCGAGGGAGAGAACGAGAGTGGCGAGCGAGATTCACCAAGAGAGAGGTGAAATAGCAACAGTTTGTTATGGGGTACAATTAAATCAAACTATATTTATAGCATTTAATTTGAATTAATAGTTTGTTATTATATACAATTTTCCCTTTATCTTTTGGTTTGGGCCTTTACTTTCGATCTGTTTCTATATTGTGGATTGGGCCTGTAAACTTACTTACTTTGTTTTTACTAATTTAAAATAATCAAACAAGAATAAATAATATTTAGGCATAATACATAAATAAGACCCTTAACTTGGCTTCAAATTATAACTTTGACCTTTAACTTTGATAGTGCACAAAGAGACACTTTAACTATCCGAAATTTAAACAAAAAAACACTCGAATATTTCAGGCAAAACGCGTGATATACAAATGCTCTGACGTGGAAAAGTGAACCACTCAGTTGCTGCCAACTAACTAAAATAAATACACCTAGATTTTAAAAATAATAAAAATAAATTATAATATAGAATAAGATGAAAGTGAAAACAAATTCATTTTTAGGAAAAAAAAATTAGTACGCTCTTCTCCTCTTTCTTCTAAAAAAAATAATCTTAATTCTAAAATTCATGCCCCTTATATTCAAATCAAAGAAAAAATTGTTCAAGATATGTGCTGAAATTTCATATACTTGAACGGCTATCTATTCTTCTTCCTCAATTTAGTCAAGGTATCAAGGTTCAACATTTAACAAACAAGAATGTGCATATTGTTGGTCAAATGCTCAAGCTAATATGAGAATCACTAGAGGAAACTAATGTTTTTGTTACAAAATTATTTCAGAGCAGCCCATAAATATGGGAAGACATGAAAATCAATGAACTTCTCCTTCTTTTCTTTAATTTGAAGTGTATTTGTGCTTTAAGTTGTCAAATACTTAATGGAAAAAACAGGGTGTTTTGTGTATTGTGATTGTCATAGTGAATAGCAAATTGCAATTATGAATTTTTGGAGGCCAAAAAATGAACATACAATGCTAAAAATTATTAAGTAAAATGGTGCACTTAAAGTGTTTGATAAATTATCTGAATGAATTTTTCAGAGATTTTTATCAAATTTGAGTAGCAATTTGATACCTAATCAAAATGTAAGAAGTCCCTTAAGTGTGGATCGGATTCGTTGATCGAGAGCCTTCAAACTTAAATTGCATTCGACTTTTACAAGTGTATACTCACCCATCTTGCCAAAAAAAACTTCATTATAATTTTTTTCACAATAACAAAAAATTAATTAAATGTCACTTGCATTTTGCAGTGAACAACAAATAATGCAAAAAGAGGGGGAAATTGTTGAAAAAAATAGAAAGAGGGTTTAATTGTCCTTTCAATGTTTTTGTTTTACTGTTGGCCCCCTCAATTATTACATCTGACTAGCCTAATTTGAGTGTATTTCACGCATTTTTCCAAGTAGGATCTGAGTATTTTTTTGTTTAAGTTTTGGATAGTTAAAGTGCTTATTTGTGCACTCACAAAGTTAAAGGTCAAAGTTATAATTTGAAGCCAAGTTAAGGGTCCAATTTATGTATTATGCCTAATATTTATTGTCATTATAAACAAATGCTATCGAACCACGAAAGGTTAAAGCTCAAACGACTAGTCCATATGTCACGATTTTGAGGCTAGGTTATAAGATCCCCCATTTTAGTTTATCTATTTTAAAACAACTTTTAGGTTATGTGTATTAAATAACTTTAATTTTCTTCTGTTTTATCTAAAGAAGATTGTAAAAGTATTTGTTAGATTCCTTTATACAATAATTAGTATAAGGCGAATCCTTATGATGATAATAAACATAAATGATTTAGTATTAAATGAGTTAAGCTCTCTCACAAATACAAGTCAATTGAATGTGATTATATATGAGTTAGCTCCTTCACAAATACAAGTAAATTGAATGTGATGATATCTGCATGATCAACTTATGGTTGGTACAAGTCAACTGTTGATCTATTTATTTTACTAATTAAAGGATAGATTAGACCAAATTTATTGATAATATCTCATTTTAAATTCCCTTGTGATATTAATTAAACAACTTATGTGAAAGAGAGAGTAAATACATTTCCTTTCGTAAATATAAACGAATGCTATTGCAGCGCGAATGGTTAAAGGTTACACGATTAGTCTATAGGTCACGAGTTCGAATCCAAGTTAGCTCCCCACATTTTAATTTTTGTTTTCGAAATTATTTTTTGAGGCTTTTATGATTTCAATAATTTTATATTTTATATTTTATTGTTAAATAACATTGTAGAAGTTTATATTTGTTTTGTTTTTGCAAAAATTATAGATTTTTCATTAGTATAAGTCGAATCATTATGATTAAATAAAGTTAAAGGATATAGTATTATATGAGTTATGCTCTCTCACAAATACATGTCAATTGAATGTGATTATAATTGGGTAATACAATTGGTTATGGTACAAGTCAACCGTTGATTAATTTGTTTTGCTAAGTATAGTATTGATTACACCAAATTTATTGATAACATCTCATTTTAAATTTCCTAGTGATATTAATTAAACAACTGATGTGAAACAGAGTAAATACATTTCCTTTCGTAAATATGAACGAATGCTATTGCAGCGCGAATGGTTAAAGCTTACACGATTAGTCTATAGGTCACGAGTTCGAATCTAGGTTAGCTACCCACGTTTTAGTAATATTTTAAATACCTATTTTTTGAGGCTTTTAGGATGTAAATAATTTTTTGCGTCTTTTTTATTGGTAGATAAGATTGTAAAAGCTTATGGAACAACTTCCTAAGCACTCTCAATACCATTCTTGTCCATTAATTGTGTAGAGTTTAACGTACCAGCTAAATTGATTTTCTTTTCCGTTTAAGAAATGAAAAGTCACAACTCTTCAAACTTGAAACTCTTCATTACAATATTACTGTCATTTAAAAATCCAAAGACCGAAAAATTTACATAATTATTCAGTTTGAATTGAAACTTCTTTGAACACGAAATCTAACTTCAATCAAAAAAATGAAGAGAGCAAAAAATTTACGGAATTATTTTGATTCCATTGATAGGAATTTGGTTCAAGAGATTGTAGAAAGTGTGGATCCATCATCATTCACAGATTTAATAAATCTTCGACTAAGGTATTTATCATAATTTAAATTTAATTACTTACTTTATTCTTTACTAACTTATAGATTTTGTAGTTGCAAGCTTCTTAATGATATAGGAAGTGCAAAATGGGTATATAGAAAGGTGTCGCTGGAATGGATTGGAAGTTTTCATTACACACGCATAAATCATGTGAGGAACGCATCATTCAAATGTTTCATGTATAAATGCATAGAGTGTGGAAATACAGACTCCATGTATCGAATAGGCATGGTAATAGTTTATCGTAACTCATAGTTTATTTATAATTTTTTTCCTATGTACTCGACTGCTTAATTCGTTTTAATTAATATACTTATGTGTTTCTAAATTATTTTTGTCAATTGACGTTTTGCACTATAAAAAATCCACATGTAGGACTACAATTGATTGACAAAGCTTTGAAAGTAGGGCATGGAGCTGCAAAATATGCTTTTGCCATAATATGTATCTTCATAGGCGGTGAATATAGCCGCGAGGGGGTAAAGACAATTGGCGAAATGAAAGTCACTCAAAAACAAAGAGCGATAACAAGGCAGTATCAACATAGATTTAAAGATAATTTATCCTATTTTTTTCAGTTATTTGATTTAGTGGACTATAATAAATGTCACGACCCGAGCCTACACCCTGGACGTGGCCGACACTCGAAGACCATTGTTGGTCCACAAGCGAACCCTCATCCTGGCTGACTACAAACAGAAGACTAACTTAAGCATGCAAAAGCTTAAAACTGAGTAAAATTCAATAAACTCAACTTTTCAAAACTTCAACTCAAATGAACAACTTAGAATAAAATAATATATTCAACTCGCCATAAAATAGGCAACTTAAGTCTTTAAAACATTTAATAAAATAAATGAATAATACAGACTTCTC
>JAJOOO010010043.1:0-18192 GCA_029582685.1 Solanum piurae
CTCAACTCTTTACTCTTTACTTTACTTGAAACTTGAGCCTTAAAACGAAGTTAAAACGTTTAATAAAGACTCTTGAAAACTTTAAGAAACTTTGCTTTAACTTGCTTCTTAACTTCTAGACTTGACTCTTAACTTCTTTGACTTTGACTCTTAACTGATCTTGACTTGGCTCTTAACTGATCCTTGAATTGAATTATGGGTTCAAGGATTAAGATTTGTGATTGGAAAGATCTCATGTTGTTTAGGAATGATTTTAGATAGCTAAACATGAGAAACGACCGAAAACCAAAATACGAAGGTGGGTCCGCGACGCGGAGGCATAATCAAATTTTGGTTTCAAAAACGTCTTTTGAGGCAGAACACCTCATTTCAGCGACGCGACGCGAAGCATAAATTTTCAAAATCTGGGACCAAAAGCACGACGCGCAACCACCTTCAAATTTTGTCCGACGAAATTTCTTCTTCGTTTTTCATCTCTAAACCCTCCAATCTTCTCTAGTTTTTTCCCCAAACACTTAGGATCAATTGTACTCTCAACAACAACCAATCTAACTCGAAAAACAGCCCGGAACATGAATCAAATCAACCCCAAGCATCAACAACTCAACCAACAAGAATTTTGACAATTGTTCTTCAAGAACTTCACTTCTTAACATGTAAACAACTCCAAATCGCTGAATTGAAACAAGTTGGTGTGTGGGTGAACTAACCCAACACGAAAAGATCTCACATACCTTAATAGGGATCACCCCCGATGAATTCCACTCGCAAGCTTTACGTTCTTGGTGAAATCTTGGCTTTTCTCCCTTTCTTTCTTCTTTTCTCTCTTCTCCAAGCCCTAAGCGTATTTCTCAATTCTCCAAACTGATTAAGTCATGTTTTTACCACAATAAATCCCTAAAAACGAATTAGGAAATTAATTAGAGAAAAGACTACTATCCCTTCCCTAAATTTGGATTGGGACCTTCTTCAATCCAATAGCCCAACTTCCGAAACGCATATCTCACTCATACGATGTCGAAATCGTGCAAACTCAGCGGCGTTGGAAAGATCTTCCCAAGGGATTTCCAACCATATTAATAACTACTCTTAACTCATCCTGAGCTAGGAGTTATGGTTGTTTGAAAATGACCAAAACTCACTTTCTTAACTTATACATAATTTTCCAGATTTCCTTTATCTTTCCAAAAATTAATATTTTCAGATTTTTAACCTTTTCTAGTCGTTTCTAGTTGCGAGATGTTACACTTAAGAATTGGTAAATGCACCACGCAAAGCACAAACATATTTACTAGTATATATATATATATATATATATATATATATATAAATCAGAGAAAGTTAGCTCAAACAGTTCCCTACTAGGAAGGTGAAATAAAAGAACTGGGTATGGGTAGGAGTAACATTACAGGGGCAGCACGACGGTGTTGAAAAAAGACATGTGCCTTAGGCCCCCAAATTTAAGGGGCCTCATTTTTAATAATAATAGGTTATAAGTTATTATTTTTTAACAAATATTGAATACTATTTGTAGAAAAAGTAAACTGTTCATGAAAAATGAAGGAATTATTAAAAGAAAATTGACATATTTGGAGTACTATATCTCATGAAAAATAATTTAAAATAAGAATGGTTATATTATCAATTGAAAACTAGAAGAAATCAATTATATAAAAGTTATTAACAATTTAAGTTTAAGGCCCCGTTTGATTTTTGCTTTAGGCCACTATATAATATGCTTGAGCCGCCTTGAGTAACAAACAATAAAATAAAGAATGACTTATAAAATTCTTTGGGAGCATGAAGAAGAACAAAAAGTAGATTGAAAAAACTCAAAAGTTCTTGAGCGGAGTAACTACTTATACTAGATAAGTATTTTGATAAAATAATCGAAATATGAACAAATTAAACCGTCTTGAAAATTATATAATTATGTGTTGTCATATTATTTAAAATCTTAAAACTATTAAAAATATATCACATTTTTCATTATGTAATTAGGTTTACTTCTTTTTCGCCAGGTTTCATTCGATTTGGAGCCCCTTCCTTTCTCTTGGAACCGAAGAGGGAACTGGAAAGGTTGTCAGACAACTCTCCGAACACTTATATTTCTATCTCATTTGCAAGATATAGTGTATGACCTACAACTGAGTACACTAGAAGTTTTCCTTCATATATAGGAATCAAGCCATTCAATGAATGAAAAGTGAAAAACATGTAGATGAATATTTTATAGAGATGACAATAAGACTTTTTAATCAGTAGCTGGGTTAGGGCTTATTCTAATTCACTTGCTATGGTATTCATAGTATCAATTCATTGCATCCCTCCTATTAATAAGGTAATAAGGCTCTGCCCACTCAGAATGAACAAATTTTCGAGTTTTCAACTTCTTGTACTAAATGTACGAGGATTGTCCATCGATTACTGTGAGATGCAATGGACTCTATGAATTTTACGTATAGATAATTTCTCAATATCTAGTTGAATTATAACAAAATATTTTTTGTGTGTGTCGGTAAAAGAATACACCCCTCATGTGTGAATTTAAGAAAATATTCATGGAACCTAATACATGAATTTAATTTTTTGTATAATAATTGATAATAAAACTTAAACTTGAAACTTTTATTTGGTCTTACATCATATTTAAAAAAGATGCAATTGTCTCATCTGAAAGGTTTTTAGATGTGAATCATGTGATAAGTTATTAATCAACGAATAAGCCTAGAGCCAAAGTCCAAATTAAAAAGTAGGTGGAATTTGACCCAAAATGGATAAGGTCAAAATTGAACACCATCACCTGCCAAGTTGGACATCTCCTACATTATATATATAGTTATATGTCACAATATTCATCTTTACAAAGAAAAACTTGCCTAGATACTATAACTCATATATATTTCTGCTTAAAAGATAAAAGAGAAAATCCAGTATAAACATCAAGAAATATGGGAAATTGTATGAAAAAAGAATCGTCTGTGCTAGAAACTAACAAAGATTCCAATTGTCGCAAGACAATGAAATTAGAGGAAGATGATCTTCTCATGGGAGAAAATAATAAGGAAATTATTCATTCGTCCACGACTAAAATAAAAGAGGTAAAGATAAAAATCACGAAGAAGCAGTTATCAGAGCTAATGGGTAAGGCAGACATAGAAGGTCTATCGATACATCAATTATTGACAAAGTTGATGAACGTCGATGAAGATGAGTTACATCGTCATCGCTCATGGAGGCCTGCCTTACATACTATACCTGAGGTCAATTAACCTCTCCTTGGTATATAATCTGTCACTAATTCGTAGCTAAATAGAATGAATTAGCATGTGAATTTTCCCTTTTAGCTACGAAATTAATTTGTATATGTCACTAATTCTATGTTTTCTTGTGGTGATTTTCTTATTTTTCATTTTTAAGAAGGTAGGAGGATTCATTGATTTGTTTATGTTGTGTATATATAGGAGATTTTTAGGTGTAGGGATTAGGAAATTCAAATTTCTGCCTGCAGAATTTGATTATTACCTTGTACATGAAAAAATGGACTTGGTTTAGGATTGTTAAACAATTCTTTTGTAAAGTTCTCCTTTCTATTAATTCATTATCTCTTTGTCTATTATATAAATGTCAAAATTCTGTTTGACCATGAAATTTGATCAATTTTATCTTTATATATTTTTGAGCTACTAAAAAAAACTAGTTTAGCTCAAACTAGTTTTTGAGAGAAATTTCACTTCTACTTAGAAACTTTTAAATTTTTCTTAGTAAAATACATGTCCATACACAATTTGAAGTTCCACAAATCACAATTTCAAGTTCTCCGATTTTCAATTTCAAAATTTATAGTCAAATGAGAGCTCTTTACTAAGTTTACGAGGCATATACACACATATACAGTGGCGTAGCCACATGGTGTTGGACACCCTTCGTCGGGAAAAAAATATTGTACATACAAGTAAAATGATACACGAAATGATTAAATAACATATTTTGGACACCCTTAACATAACAAGTTGTTATAGCCCAGTGGTTTCACCTCCTTGGAATGAGGAAGTGATCATGTGTTTAAATCTCACTAGTTATACTTTTTGAAAAGAGCTTTTGTTGTGCTATTTCTGAACACCTTTATTTGAAATTCCTGACTCCACCACTACATTGATTTACGAATGGAGTGTGCAAATGGCAATTCAAATTAACATTGATATATAAAATTCTTTTTTTCTTACTAAATCTGAGTAGGATAACAAGGCTTCCTATTTATTTTAAGACTTGATCACTTTAACTTATTTCATGTGTTAGATATAAAATTCACCCGCAAAATTTATACATGACGTATAGAGATATATCATCAATTTTCAGATTGAGACATAGATTACATAAACTAACTTCACAAATATATATTGTTATCATTATATTGATATGACCCGACTATAAGCCTTTATAATACAAGCAACTTGAGAGACTAAGGTTTTCGACATAGCATCCAAGTAATGTTTCTTTAAGTTGATACTTATCGAGTACATGACTTTAACTAAATAGCAATAAAGTAGCTATTAGAACTTGTATACCCAAAAAGCACAAACAAGTATCAAATAAAAGGATTAAAAAAACTATAAGGAGGAGACTTGGTCTAGTATATATAATAGTAGTCACCATGGAAGATAAATTTATGTTGATTGCCTAGTTGCACATATTTATACTAGGATTGAGTGTGCATGCATAAATGTTGACTGAGATTATATATAGGATGGAAAAAGGGAAGCAAGAGCATTAAGAAAAAAATTATCTTAAAATTCACAAGTGGTAGATTTTGCTAACTAAAAAGACAATGTCATTGCTTGCACTTTCCATGAAGCTTTGAATTCCAGCAGATTAAAAATGATCTTTAGCGGTAATTAATTAATGACAATAGCTTAATTGTTGTTAAATATGTATTTTTAGCGGCAATTAACACTCTTTGTAAATGTCCCTAAAGCATATAGCAACATTGAATCCAATGACAATTAACTAATATCGATAGAGATTTTAACACCCTTGTTAATGTGTATATTTATTACCGCTAAAAGTTATTTTTGTTATTTTCTTTCTCCATGAAGTGAATATTTATACTAAAATGGCTACTTGTTTCCCATATAACTAGTTAGCAATTACTCCCTCCTTTTCATTTTCTTTTTTAAAAAATATTTTTTTGTTTATTATATTAAAAACAAAATTTTATTTTCACTTGTTCAATATTTTAGCAAATCGATCAAAAGATATTCAACATTTTCTTTTTCTTAATTCCATACTATTCTTATCATTAATTAACTACATAAAATATAGGTGAAAGTACAATTACAATTGAAAAATTAAAAAAAAAATGGCTGATGCACAGATATTTCGATCTCTCTAAGGTGATCCACCACTACAACAAATATTTATCAGTCCAACAATAGTCCTATTGACTTGTTAACCCTATAACGACATACACCTCAACAACTCTAAATAAAAGTTGAGTTCAAAGCTTCACTGAAAAAAGAAACATTCCTTCAACTAAAAAAACTCTCTTTTTAACTCACTTCTTTAACCCGACATAGAGTAAAATCACTACTTTTATCGGCGAAAGAATTTTTCATCTAAAATGAATTAGAAAAAAGTGGTATAATAATATAGGTAGATAAACAGAAGAATTGTGAATTAGAAAATACATGAGTTACAAAACATATAGTAAGGTAGAATAAGGTTATTTGAGTTCTAAGGTGAAGTAATGGCCACATTCTACCACTAACAAAAATAGGTAAAAGCACTTTACTATAATATTAAAATGCTCACCAAAATTTAATATAAAGTACTAGTAGTTTAATTTAAAATTTTAAAATATAATTAATAAAGTTAATTTTTTGAAAAATAAATTCTTAATAAATAAAGTGACGTTCAAGTTCAATATATTGGGAGACATGATCATACTTCCTTAGTTGTAAATAAAGTCTCTTTTTTCATTCTTTATTAAATTTGTGAGAGGTGGCACACTTTTCACGTAGACACACAAATAGTAATGTTTAATTAATAATTCGAGATATAAGATTTAAAGTTGAAAGAAATATTCTTTTTGAAGAAAGTTTCAAAAGAAAGAGTTAATAATAAACTAATTATTAAAAGGTAGTAAGATATTTTAATATTCTTAAAGAAAACTTGTTTAACCATATCATTAGTCAATCAATCTCAAAACAACAACTCCTAATTATAAGTTGGGTATAAGTATGTCAAATTGGATAAACTATATTGGTTCCTTTGACCAATAATTTGACGTTTACTAAAAGTATGTTCATTTTGCCACAATTTAAAAAATAAGAACTCAATGGTTCAGTGATAAAATTATTTCACCTTTAATCAAAAATCTCACGTTTGAGCCTTGAATATGAAGAAAATTTTATTAAAAGCGTCATCTTCAAATAAATCTTGCATTGCGTGATCCGAAAAAACCAAAAATAAAATAAAATTAGAGACCCTTTTGATTTTACTTCATAAAATTAACATATCATGAGGTTTATATTATTATATATGCTTATCATCCTTATTTTAATTTTTTATAAAAATTATTTCAACTATTTATTTATAACAAAAAAAAAATTATAATCTCACGTAGTTTCCCTTTTACATATTACCAATTTATTTTTAAAATACCCATAAAATTAATTAGTAGTAATCAAATTATTTCTTTTTCTTTTAATGATGTCAAATTTAAATCTAAAGTTGATTAATTCATAATTGCTTCTGGAAAGACAAAACATGAAATATAATTTGTGAATTTAATATAATTATGTTCACATCTAATTATCTGCTTAATACACAGTTTTGCCTCGTGGCTAACCGGCCTCTTAGACTTTTTCATCTTTTTATGTTTCTTTCTCGAATATCATCTTTTGCTCTAATATCTCATGCTTTCTCCGTTCATTTTTATTTGTTTATATTTAACTTTAAATATTCTTTAAAAAATATCTAATAAAATGAAGAATATATTGAATAAAATAAATTCAGTATATTGAGAAATGTATTGAAAAATGATTTTAGTAATAATAAAAATAGATTAAGAATTAAGTGATATTTGTCTCTTAATTTTCTAAATTGAATAAGCAAAAGTGAACATCTCTTTTTCATTCGAGAAATTCATTCAAAAAGTAAAAATGAACGAAGCGAATAGTAGTTCACTGATACGAAAATAAGTACTCTGAATTAATACCCTCTTCACTTCAATTTACGTGGCATACTCTTCTTTTTTCTCTGTCCCAAAAAATATGTTTCTTTCTATATTTAACAAGTTTTCTAATTTCAATATTTTAAGTAAAAAGCTTTAAATCACAAGATTCAAGGGATTACACACTTTTTAAATTTTAAACTATAATTTTTTTGAAAAATCTTTATTTCTCAAATTTCAAGTTCAGTTAAACTAAAATACTTAAATTGGAACGTTGGGAGCTAGTGGTTTAGAATTTAGTATACTCTCTCAATTTAAATTTGTATGCCCTACTTTTCTCTTTACTCTGTTTAAAACAAAATGTCTCTCTCCTTTTTTTTTGAAAATTCTTTAATTTTAACTTCTACATGACAAGTTTAAGATCAAATTAAAAAATATTTTGATACATTTGATATATTTTTGATTGAATTTTATTTATTTTTTTAATTTTCATTTTAATTTATTTTAATTTGTGTTTTCGTGTCAAAACCCAAAAAAAAGAAAGATAATTGTACAATGTTACAATACTCGTGGACGGTCAGAATCTACCTGCCAAGTTGGACGACGCAGTCATTGTTAGCCCTTCTCTTCAATAAAAAAATGTGAACTATGTCTATGTCTTAAAATTTCCTATTATAAATACTATGTCACAACTCATCTTTACAAAGAAATTAAAAACTTGCCTAGCTACATACAAGAATTCATAAATATTCTGATTATACTTACTAAAGAGAAAAGAGTATATATCAACACCAACAATATTATATGGGGAATTGTATGAAAAAAGAATCGATTGCATCAGAAGAGTCAGAAACTAACGAAGATCATTTATATTGTGGTAAGACAATGAAATTAGAGGAAGATCATTTTCTCGTTGGAGAAACTAATAAGGAAAGTATTCATTCTTTGATTCCCATAGTAAAAGAGGTAAAGATAAAAATCACGAAGAAGCAATTATCAGAGTTAATGGGTAAGACAGATGCAGAAGGTCTATCGATACATCAATTATTGACAAAGTTGATGAACGTCGATGAAGGTCTAGAGTTACATCATCGCTCATGGAGGCCTGCCTTACATACTATACATGAGGTCAATTAAATTAATCCGATTACTTCATAATTTCCACAAGCACAAATTCCGCTTTTTATAGGACCAAAAATTCTTTCCTCTATATATATATAACTTCTTCTTTTTTCATTTTTAGATGTATATAGGAGGGTTCATTAATTTGTTTATGGAATGTGTATACAAGAATTATTTAAGTGTCAAGATTGAAAAAGTGGACTTAGTATAGGAATCAATTATTTTGTAAATTTAATTTTTTTTGTTCAATTTTATTAGTAAATCTTTCTTTGTCTATTCTACTTGCTTTCTCTCTGGACAAGCTCTTAGGTTATTTTTCGATCGATCTAACGAGAGGAATGAAAATAATTAATACAAGAGTTTGTAAATAAGTGTTCCAGTCAGGGGAACGACTCTGAGACGAATTTTGTTGTTTGGATTAATTCTTTTCTTAACTTTTCTCTTCTATGGTGGAACTAATGAAACTGTGAATTTAATTAATTGATGTAAAACAATGTTGAATTATTTTAAATACAATTATTAGTGGGTAATCAATCCATTATACATATACCAGTATCTACCTAAATCTTATTTATTAATAAGATAAATTTTCTCTGCTATTGTTATTTTATGATATCCTACCTAATACATTGAAAAACCAGGTTCTTAAACTGCTTGTTTAAGGGAGTAAAACGATCACGACTTATCCTAATATGATTTGTCTCAAATCCCCATTAAAAATTTGAGCAATTTCATATTACAACTATATATAATCAAAAGGATCGGACTAACTCTAGTACCTTACACTTTCTAGTTGTGAAGGGTCTGATTTCTTCGTTTCATACATAAAAACTTTTATAATTCATTTCTTTTAGTAGCCATGATAAGGGTTTTTCATCAATTAACTGAGACAACATGTTAAAGATTTGATGTTTATATAATGTTTGTCAATCATCAAAACTTCGTATTTAACATAGTTCAACAAATTCTCTCTTTTTGATGATGATAAATTAAATCCATAGAAAAATTCATGTTCAACTCCCCCCAAGAACCAACTTGATCAACAAATATGACTTAGTTAAATGTGTGAATTGTGATCTCATCTAAGTCTATCTAGAAATTCACCTTCCACTCATTAAAACCTTCTAAGTGGTTAGGTTATAATGAGAACCTAAATAAGTGTTATTCATGTTGTATTCCTAAGATACTTAGAACAAAAACTTTGAAGAACTTGATAAGAAACAACATAGTTTAAAGAGTATTTTCAAAACTAGAAAATTAAAGTAGTAGAGAAAATAGAACCAGAAACAGATTAGAAACAATATACAAAATATTTTTCTTGAAGAAGAAAATCGAGCCCACTGAATGCACAGTGTCCCCTTAAGGAAATTATTCCCCTCAAGTACCCAAGGTTAATTAATGGAATATAACCTCCCAGGATAGAACGATCTTACTCACCAATGTATCGGTACCTAAAATCACGGTGTCAGCGAACCACTGAACGGGAGTAAAGTACACTTAGAATACTAGATTTAGTAGTAGTAGAAGAAGTCAAGAAAATTCATTCTTTTAAAATGAGAGAAAATCCCTCAATTTATAGAAAACAAAGGGTAGTGTGAAAAGGTTCTTATTGTGCCTTACCGGAAAGGTCACAAACCTTTGAAAAAGTCACAATCTTTCGAAAAGGTCACAACATTTCATAAAAGTCATAATTTTTATAAAAGTCACAACTTTTCATAAAAGTCGCAACTTTTCATAAAAGTCGCAACTTTTCATAAAAGTCGCAACTTTTCATAAAAGTCACAACTTTTCATAAGAGTCGCAACTCTTCATAAAAGTCACAACTCTTCATAAAATTCGCAACTCTTCATAAAATTCGCAACTCTTCATTTTCCATTAACACCCTTTTAAACCCAACAATCTCCCGCATGAATGGGGAATGATTCCAAGACAAAGAAATGGACAAGTATGTGTACTTTACAAGCAAGAATTAATTGCATCTGGATAAGTAGGTTTTCCCTTGTACTTTCTGTAGTGAACATATGTCGGATATACTCGGTCAATCGGTAGATATGATATCTTTGAACCGTTGAGATTTGGTGTATACCTAGACAACCATATGTCACACAATTAAACCTTTACCGTTTATGGTTCTTACGATTGTGTTCGTTTCAGCCATGAACACCTCATGGTTTCATGAGTGTATAGAGAATAGGCTTTTGACAATAATTCTCTTTGAAGCAGCTTACACTTCACACTCACATAGGTGATTTCTAACCGTGTTATCGCGTAGATACACTATTTGGTCAATTCTGCCAAACTTAGCAAATCATTAAAACATTAAGCTTTATTAACTCATTAACAAGCCTTAATGTTGTGTCCTTGTTCCTGAGCATTGTCTTCATCATGAGAATGGATTGAATTGGTTGACAATGCCGAACCGTCAATCACAACTTTGTTTTTCTCCTTGAACCTAGCTCTTGGGATCTCCAGTCTTCTAGGTAGAGTTACCGCCATGATGACTTGTCCTAAGCCGTAAATCCATTCCCTTAGATGATCTTTCAACTTTCTCTCTAGTTAGGCCTTTTTTGTAAGTGGATCCGACACATTATCCTTTGACTTTACATAGTTAATTGTGATAATTCCACTAGAGAGTAGTTTTCTAATGGTATTATGTCTATGTCCTATATGACGAGACTTTCTGTTATACATCATGCTTCATTCCCTACCTATTGCATCTTGACTATCAAAGTGTATACATACTGATGCCAAAGGTTTGGGCCAAAAAAGAATATCTATCAAGAAATTTCGGAGTCTTTCAACTTATTCACCGGCCTTATCTAGAGCACCTAGCTCAGAAATCATTGTAGAGTTAGCGATACATATCTTTTTGGAAGATTTCCAAGAGACTGCTCCTCCACCAAGAGTAATACATATCCACTCGTGGATTTTACTTCATTTGATTTCGGTGATTCAATTTGCATCACTATATCTATCCTTTCAATACTGTAGGATATTTGTTATAATGCAAGACATAGTTTTGAGTATGTTTTAAATACCCCAAAACTCTTTTCATTTTCATCTAATGAGTTTGATTGAAATTATTCATGAACCGGCTCAGTTTATTAATAACACATGTTATATCTGATCGCGTACACTTTCTGATATACATCATACTTCCCAATACTCTAGCATAATCCAATTGTGTGTCACTTTTACCTTCATTCTTTTGAAGTGCAAAGCTCACATTATTGGAGTTTTGATGTCACAACCCAAAATGAGTCGCGAGTGGCACCCACACTTAAACTCCTAAGTGGGTGAACCAAGAAATCCAAACCCCAACATATATCAATAATTCAACTTCGAATAACAACAATAATGCGGAAGCTCAAAACTTATTAAAGTAACCAATCAAATAAACCTCTAAAGTCTAACACTTATTATCCCCAAAATCTGAAAGTCATCACATCAAGGACATATAATCTTCAAATACTAAGTCTAAGAGTATTAAAGACACCCAAAATAAATGAATAAAATAGGTTATGTCCGAAAACTAAGGACATCATGCCATGACCAAGAGAATCCAACACGAGCTGGAATGAATAGCTCACCCTGGAACCTGATGTGCTGGAGACTGGCTAGAGCTGAGGGCGAGTAGAAGTCGCTGATACACTCGCTGCACTCCACAAAAAGAAAACAAAGAAAAACACAAGTAGGGCTCCGTACAGGGCAACATGTACTGAGTAGATATCATCGGCCAACCCAAAATAGAAACTAATATGTAATGAATAATAGTATAAAATCAACTATGACACTTAGCAGGTGGCAAGCAACAAAAACATGAACCAGTGTCAACAACATTAAAGTAAGTACGTAATCAGTCAACAATATCAAGATCACACACGAGGACTCATGCCTCCAAACCAAATTAATTTGGAAATTGAGTTCTTTGAGATTGAGTACATTAAGTTAATTCAATATCTTCTTCCTTTAATGTTACCGTGTCGGAACGTGACACTCCGATCCAATTATACCGTGTCGGAACGTGACACTCCGATCCAATTATACCGTGTCAGAACGTGACACTCCGATCCAATTATACCGTGTCGGAACGTGACACTCCGATCCAATTATACCGTGTCAGAACGTGACACTCCGATCCAATAATGCCGTGTCGGAACGTGACACTCCGATCCAATTATACCGTGTCGGAACGTGACACTCCGATCCAATTATACCGTGTCGGAACGTGACACTCCGATTCAATTATACCGTGTCAGAACGTGACACTCCGATTCAATAATATCATTAATTTATCATTTATTATCACCACTTTTCAATTTATTAGAAATATTTCATCAAGCCTTCTTTATTCAAGGCATCACTTCGATAGAGAGGGTTCAAGATTATAAATTTCATGGTCTCATAATATCAGACCAATCACAAACCACACAACCAAGCTACACAATCACACAATCAAGTACATAGAGAACTTTACAATATCATTCAATGCATATCAATCACTATTAAGAGTCTATCTATGAAATAGAATAAACCATAACCTACCTCCACCGAAGAACCGAAGTCAAGCAAGCTACTTTTTCAATGCCTTCCATTTCCTTAATGTTTCCGAACCTTTCCAATCTATCAAGTATATATATAACTTGTAAATTAACGAGTATATAAACACTCATGCTACTATATATCTAGCCTAGACCCAAAACTCACTCAATTCTATAATCAATTTCCTCAAATTCAAGCCCAAGAACAAGTTTTTTATTCCTCCAATTAACATAACTTTAATCTAATGTGATTCATATAATATAATATTTAATTCAATATATCAAAACTTAATCCTAATATGATAACAAAACTATAGTGAAATCCTCTGGTTACGAAACCAGTGGCAGCGAAAAGCTCAACCATATACGCGTACACTTTATATTCCAATTCTTAATATCATTACTCAAATGAGTGCCTCAATCATTTGGTAATCATTACCAATGATTGCAGGCAGAATGTTGCAGGAGCAACATATAGCCACAACGTACATAACACTTCGCCAAGAGGAAAATTTCCACCGCAATCTCTTTTCAACCAACAAATAAAACAAAAATATATATATCTACACAGTAACTAACCTAGTAGCTAACCCCAATATTAAATCATTCATCATATATTTAATTCATAAAATCATACTCTCAATTAGGGGTGTACATGGCCGGGTTGGTTCGGGTTTTTCAAATATCAAACCAAACCATTTGTGTCGGATTTTTAAATTTATAAACCAAACCAAACCAATAAAACTCGGGTTTTTCAACCTCGGGTTTTTTCGGGTTTTTTTGGGTTTTTCGGTTTTTCGGGTTTTTCCGGTAAAGTATTCATACAAACATATAATTTACTTGTACTTCAAATATTTCTTTAGTCCTACCAAAATACAACTATCTAAGATGTTTCTTAAAAATATAACACAATATGATATGATTAATGACACTAAAATATCCAACAAAAATAATAATAATGAAATCGCGTAAAACAAATATTGCAAATTAACAAGTCATAATGAAAATGATCATAATTTAAAAGTACTAAATCATGCTAAAATTAAGTTTAGTAAGTATTAGTTACATGACTAAATATTAAAGAAAATTAAAATTAGATTATGTATTTTAATTGTCTAAACCAATTTAAAACTAAAGAACAAATATTCAATATTATTGTCATTCTTAGTGTTGAATTGATTTTCTTTTTGCATTAGTATTAATTTGATTTTGATTTAAGCTTTATTATAAGGGAAAATTGTATATAATAGCAAACTATTAATTTAAATTAAATGCTACAAATATAGTTTGATTTAATTGTACCCCATAGCAAACTGTTGCTATTTCGCCTCTCTCCTGGTGAATCTCGCTCGCAACTCTCATTCTCTCCCTCACCTCTCTCGCTTTTTATACAAGCGCAAATGTATAAAATGTGTTTGTGTTTGTATAAAGCGAGAGAAAATTGTATATATACATATATTTTCATTCCCCTCTCCCAGATCTCGCTCACCACTCTCCCAGATCTCGCTCGCTCACTTTATACAAACACAAATGTATACATTGTGTTTGTGTTTGTATAAAGCGAGAGAAGATTGTATATACAAATACAAATGCATATATTTTCGTCATATACACTTATGATTATACAAATATGATTTTCTCCTGCCAAGTTTTCTTTCGTCTTTCTCTCTTTCTCGCTTTATACAAACACAGATTATACAATTGATCTTTTGTATATGTATACCAAAGCAGATTATACAACTGCTTTCTTTAGTATAGTATAACGAAATTATACAACTGCTTTCTTTTGTATATGTATAGCGAAATATACATATTTATGTTTGCTATGGAGCGCAATTATGCAAACTATAACTATAGCATACAAATATGATTTTTGTGTTTGCTATATGTGAAAGTTGCTCTTATTATATTTACCAACATCTGTGGACTATAATCTTTATTGGCCCATTCATAATTCTAAGTTTCAAACTTGAAATAATATATTAAAAGATAAAAATTATGGAAAAGTATAAGAAATATTTAAAAATTATATCAAAGTAAATATTTTTATGTATAAAATAAAATTTTAAAATTATATATATAAATTCGGGTTGGTTTGGTCTCGGGTTGGTTTTTTTTTTCAAAACCAAACCAAGTCAAACCAAACCACTAGTCGGGTTTTTTTTTCGGGTTGACTCGGTTTGCGGTTTGGTTCGGTTTTCGGTTCGGTTTTGTACACCCCTAAATAGGCATATGTTTGGAAGAATACCAAAAGTGTACCAATTCATGAAACATGGAGGACTATTAGTGCTCCATGTTAAAAGAGAAGGACTACTTTGATTCTTAACTCAAACATAAAGGACCATTTTGATCCTTTTCTCGATTTTATTACTATAAACATCTATTGTTAAAAAATCTTGTTTGGTACAATTTTCATGTTTATATATTTGCTTCAAAATCATGTGATTAAATGCTTGAGTTTCATAATTGTGACACAATTAAGATTAATCAATCATGTAATGATAAATCGATTATTTCTAAGAGATATCAATCAATTTGGTAAACAATCCAAGTGAATATATTTTTAGATCTAGGCAAGATCATTTAGAGTTTTTTTTTTTTTTAGTTTAAATCATACATTAAATGGTTAAATAAGGAAAATACTCTACTTGTTCAAAATATATTCTCTATTTTTGAAAAAAACTTATTTTCTATAGAAAAAAAATTAACTAACCCCAAAAAAAGAATTTTCACTCATGAAAACGAAACCTTTTTACCATTCCACCACAATATTTGTGGTGATATACTCATAAATTTTGAGTTTACTATGAAGGAGACAAGAGTGAGGCACCAACAATACTCCACCTCAACCTCCATTAATCATTAGTAAATGTCAATTCAAGACAAAACATAGTAGTAATTATTTTTTTAATAGTGTGTTCAACTCTGAAGAAACATTCAATAAATAAGAATAACTTAATAAACTATTTCATATCTTATATTTATCATTTTACACACTTGTCATTCAATATGGGTTGACGTACATGGAGAATTCTCTTTCTTTTTTTTCTTCATAAAATATGTCAATTCTAACTTTCTCCATGGCCCTATGAATAGATAGGCTTATAAAAGCCATCCTAACACCACAATTACTTATACATACATATACACATAACATATACATTTGTTTATTGTCCTTACCTACATCATATATCTTAAAAAGCTATTTAAAACCATATCATATAATATACGAAGGAATTTATGTCAATGGAAAATAAATCTTACATGATTCGATGGAAGTCATGAAAAATCGTTGACCCAAGATTGTTGGAATCATTCAAAAAAATCTGTGTAAGAAGAAATGAATTTTTCAAGAAAATATTTACCAAGATTTTGTGCAAGTGTTCAAGAAATTTGGTGATCAAGCCTTATGGAAGAATAATAATAAGAAGAAGGTGACAAAAATGGCTACTATGCAAAGAAGTTTGAGCTTTGAGAATATTAATATTTCAAGAGATATTAGTTTAGATGATGAATTATCAGAGTTGAGGATTGAACGTTTCAAAGTTAGCACTCCCCCTGTTATGGTAATTGGACCAAATGGTGAGAGTGGTCAAATTGATAAAAGTAATAAAATGGCTATTTTTGAAAATTTATAGTGTGTATATAATGATCAAGTCTTACAATTTAGTGATACTGATAAAAGTCTATCATGCGATAAAAGAAATGTGTTGTTGTATATAACCAAATAAAGTATGTACTACATAGAACTGATATATGTATATATATATTGTATTTAGTACTATTTATATTTATTATGAAATATATATTATCTATACACTATATAAATATTTTATAAACTAAATGATCAAAAATTCCGGTAGCTTTCCCATTTAATTTCTCCCATGATAATACTGATTTTCATGGGCTTGTGAGTAGATGGGCTCTCATATATGTTGTTTGGGCTAAGGCAGCTCAATAAACATAAAATATTATTTGCTTTAATCAAATTCGTATAATTTTCAAAAATAATCTCATATTATTAAGAATTTCACATTTTATACATAACTTTTTTTTTAACTATCAATATGAAACTTTTATTTGCACGTCAAATTGCACAAAGAATTCCCAAGTAGTTTTAGCACTTTTGACAATACTTTCGATATTGTATTCTCTTTAATTTATGCATCGTTTGTGTAACGACCAATTTGATCGTTTTGAGTACTAGAGCTTTTTATTGCATAAAAGACTCTTCCGATAGAATTTAAAATGGGTATTTTGGACTATTTGTAACTACAATTATAGAACTAATGGGATAGTTTTAATAAATTAGTTTAGTTGGTGGTAAAAATAAAAAAACATTAAAATTAATAGTGGACCACTTTTATCACTTTTATAAGTAGTAATTAGGGTTTACTAATTTTGAGTGGTTAATTAGGGTTGGGCATGAGCGGTAATGGAGAAGGTCGATTCAGGTAACCTAATTTACGCTTTCAATTTGGTTTACATATAATTAAATCTTGGTGAATAGATAACAATTAGAAACTATTTTATAATTAAGATTGGATAATAGATATAGTAGCGTTAGGTTGGGTTGGAGGTGAAACTGTTAGGCAAGAATTTATATTATTATTATAATGTTAGAGGTAAGAGAATTGAGGTGTTGCATTCATATATATATGTGTGTATATTATATTTTAATGGAAAGTAACTAACTAATTACGTGATTGTGGTTGATATATTTTGGACAGAAATAGTGGATTGACAATGTAACTAAGAGAATCTTTGTATAAGGAATTAATGATGCTATTGATTAGAATAATGATGAGTTAAGAAGGGATAGAAAGGATGAATTGCTAATCGGAAAAGTCATGCATATAATTTTGTCTTTGTTCCTCTTGTTGTTTCTGTTGGAAATTCCAAATTCCTCTTTTGATCAGAATTACTAATGAATACAATCACCTTCAATTATCCATCATAAGCTATATGAGATGTTGTAGGTACGGCCTGTGTGTTGGGTTGAAGTTTGATCGTAAGATATTATATAATAAATCCAGGTTTGGTACATTGAGATAGGTCTGAAATCCCGAGACCTTGAAATTTATAATTTGAAATCCTCTCTATCGATGTGATACCTTGAATAAAGAAGGCTTGATGAAATATTGTTAATGAATTGAAAAGTGGTGATAATAAATGATAACTTAATGATATTATTGGATCGGAGTGTCACCTTCCAACACGGTATAATTGGATCGGAGTGTCACGTTCCGACACGGTATAATTGGATCGGAGTGTCACGTTCCGACACGGTATAATTGGATCGGAGTGTCACGTTCCGACACGGTATTATTGGATCGGAGTGTCACGTTCCGACAC
>JAJOOO010010044.1:0-24603 GCA_029582685.1 Solanum piurae
ATAGATAGATAGATAGATAGATAGATAGATAGATAGATAGATAGATAGATAGATAGATGGATGGATGGATGGATGGATAGATGGATGGATGGATGGATGGATGGATGGATGGATGGATGGATGGATGGATGGATGGATGGATGGATGGATGGATGACTTAGAGGATAGAATAAAAAAGTTAGAAAAAGGAAAAGAAAGGGCAGAAGAAACAAATCAAAATACAACACCAGAAGAAGAAATAGAACTCTTAAATGAAAAAGAAGACTATAAATCATTTGAGGGACTAATTTGTAATGAGGACAAGAAAATTAATACTATAAAAATATTAACAAGAATAATGATTCAAGAGTGCGAAATAGAAACTTTAGCCTTAGTAGACTTTGGATGTACAAAAAGCATAATAAATAGAAGTATCCTGCCTCTAGATATAATAAAAGAATTTCCGGAACCACAAAGCGTCATGCAGATGGATGGATCTTCAAACATATATAAACATTATGTTAGTAATGCTCAAATAAGCTTCTTAAATACGTGTGCAGACTTTTATAAACCCTCTTATAAAATGGAAAAAATATGGGTTAGAGATTTAAATATTATAGTAGATTTTGTTTTAGGATTAGATTTTTTATTGCATAATAATGGAAGTTGTCTCCTTACTAGAGATGGAGTAATTTTTTCTAAAAATACTATCCAGACCGCAATAACAACGGAATCCATTCCAACAAAATCTAGACATCTTAAAAACAAGCCTAAAACAAATACCTCAAAATGCAATAAAGGAGAAGAATGCACTTGTACTAAGATACATATTATAGATGAAAAGGAAAAAATTGAAGAAATAGAATTATCAAAAATAAGCCTAGATATACAGATAGAAAAAAGTTATAATTTAATAGAAATAAATACGGAGCTTTACAATTTCAAAAAAAGATTACAGCATATAAGAATAATAAAAGATCAGAAAGATTTAGATGAAGTAATTTCTATTCTAGACAGGTTAGAGATAATTGGAGAGCGACCCCTAAAACATTGGGAAGCTAATCATATAACTTGCAGACTTGACATCATTAACCCTGAATACACAGTTAAAATCGCTTCGATAGAATCAACAAATGAAGACCTGAAAGAATTCGAAGACCAGATAAAAGAGTTACTAAAATTAGAAGTAATAAGAAGATCCACTTCAAGACATAGATTGGCAGCTTTTATGGTAAGGAACCACAGTGAAATAGTAAGAGGAAAAGCTAGAATGGTAATAAACTACAAAAGACTTAATGATAATACCAGAATGGATGGTTATAAATTACCAGATAAAACAGAACTAATAAATTGTATACAAGGAAGAAAAATATTCAGCAAGTTTGACTGTAAATCAGGCTACTGGCAAGTTAAAATGCATGAAGACAGTATAGAATGGACCGGTTTTACTTGTCCAGAAGGACACTTCGAATGGCTAGTAATGCCATTTGGATTAAAGATAGCCCCCCCAATTTTCCAACGAAAAATGGACAGTATTTTTAGGGAATATAAAAATTTTATTTTAGTATATGTAGATGACATATTAGTTTTCAGCCAAAATCTTAAAGAACATTTAGGGCATTTACAGACTGTATTTAAATTATTCATAGATAATGGAATAATTATTAGTAAGAAAAAGATGGAACTATGCAAAAGCCTCATAAAATTTCTGGGAGTAGAAATTGGAAATGGAAGAATAAAACTACAACCACACATAGCCAAAAAGGTTTTAGAAATGCCAGATAAGTTAGACAATACTAAAGAGTTACAAAAAATTCTTGGAATACTAAATTATGCGAGGAATTTCATAAAAAACTTAGGAAAGGTGGCAGGACCACTATATTCAAAAACAAGAATACATGGACAAAAGACTTTTACCACTGAAGACATAAAATTAGTCCAAAAATTAAAACAAATGGTTAAAAATATACCAGACCTATCCCTTCCACTAGAAACTGACTATACAATAGTAGAGACAGATGGAAGTCTAGAAGGATGGGGAGCAGTATTTAAGACAAAGAGGAATAAATATGCGGAAAAGAAAGAAGAGAAGATATGCGCTTATCAAAGTGGGAAGTACAAAGAAAAAGGAAACATGAGCAGTATAGACGTAGAGATATTAGCGGTTATATATGGCTTAAACAGTTTTAAACTATATATTATGAATAAACAAGAAATTGTAGTAAGAACTGACTGCGAAGCCATCGTAAAATTTCATCAGAAAATAGAAGGAAAAAGTAGTAGTAAAGGGAGATGGTTAAATTTCTTGGACGCTACATCTATTTACAACATATCCTTAGAACATATAAAAGGGAAAGATAACTCTCTAGCAGATCAACTCAGCAGACTTATGAAAACTAATTATTTATTTTCAGCATGAATACAGGAGGAGATAAGGCGAAAGCCTCCGGTTCGAACAGCACTCAGAAAGATAAAGACTTATATTTGCAGACTTTATTGTGAAATACCCTATTTCAACCACAGACAAGATTAGAAGAAGCAAGACTAAATACCCCGAGCATGGAAAGACTACATTTTGGAAAACAGAATTTAATCTTTTACCCTCCATCTAATCTAAGTTTCAGGGTAAAACCAAAGACAAAGATAGATAAACCTCAACGATGCCTACTAGACAACCTGTGGATAGCATACAACAAAGTCCCAAGAGACAATAGTTATTTCATTTCAATGTTAAATTCATTAAGCCATTACTTCACAGACAAAATTGAAGACAAAAAATTTAGATTCTATGTAGTCATTCAAGGAAAACTAGCAGGATTTTTTCAGACATGGATAGAAGTAGTAGACTCAATCAAAGACTTTCCAACCCCTCTCTTCAAAGGATTTAATGATTTAAACGAGGCATTAGACTATGCAAGAGGGAATCTTGGACCAAACTACTTCATAAGCCCAGCCCTAAGACAAACTACAAACCCATTCTTACAATACAACATCCAAAAATACACAGACAAAATAATTTTTTGTGACCACTGCTCTTCAATGACCGAAGGATTCAAAAGACTAAACCAAACAATTGAGCAGCTAGAAAAAGACAAAGAAAAAATGACCCAGCATATTCTGTTCTTACAAGAAAAAATAAAGAGTTTACATTTTGATACCAACCAAATTATACCATTACAAAATAATGACCATCAAGACGGATCAAAGAGTTCTCCATCTCAACATAAAATGGATGAGACGGGTGTGCATTCCCCAATGAATGTAGAAAAAGCTACTGTATCGGCTAAAGGTACAGCTAGTCCCGGTCAAACGGTAACGGGTAAAGACTCATCAAATCCATTGACGGCTGACACTTTGCCAAAAAGTGTGAGAATTTTTCCAACAAGTTTCAATACGGTACTCGAGACAAACAAAAAAGACAAGGGTTTTTTACAAAAAAGAAAAAAAAAATAGAAAAAATAATACAGAGTTCTCTATGCAAAATACTTAAAGAAAAAGCCAAACAAGTACAAGAAAAAATCATAAGATAAAATCCAGAACCAGAACCAGCAGATTCTGATCCCGAAGACGCAAGAAGTAGAAGTCATGAGAACGATCCATCGATAGACCAATTTCCTCAACACTACGACCCAAACGAAGACAATGATTCAGGAATGAGTTTCAATTTCGAAGCACTACACAACCTAGATACCTAGAAAATACAAGATACGTAAGCAATGATGTCAACAGAAAAAGACAGAAAGAATATGTAAGCAATGACCTCACTAGTCACTACTGACAACTCCACTAAGACTCCACTATAAGACAAAGAAAGGACAACTCCACTACTATAAAGACAACTCCACTAAAACTCCACTACAAAAAGAAGACAAAGGACACTATTAAATTTTGAAAAAGCTTCACAAGCCATGTGACGATGGGGCCCAAAGAGCACCCGGCAGGCAAGAAAGTTTATTTAAAGTTTGAAATCCTAATTTCATATCCGAATCCTCAGCTATAAATAGAGGGCCATTTGCCACAAGAAAGACAGAGAGAAGAGTAAGCAGAGTATTCAGCAAAGAGTTTGATCATTCTAAGAAATAGTTTACATATTCCCCTTCCCTTTCAAAAAATAAAAACAGAGTGAAGTGTTGTTGTGTTTGTGTAAAAAGAGTGTGAGTGTTTAATTTTTTGCAAGTAGCCTCAAGGTTACTCGGGTACTCCCGAAAGGGAAACCTCATTCCAACCATTATCATGTAAGTAGTAATCGCTTTCTAGATCTAGTAAGTTCTCCCAATAAGTATGTATTGTATGTATTGTTATGTTGCTATTGTATAATATGTATGTTGTTCATATAATGTTGTACCATTTTTAACTTACTCTTAGTAAATGGTTAGTTCTTTACCTTCTTAGTAACCCTGATGGATTAACTTGTAATGTCCTTGGGAGGTTGAAAGTCCGTCATGGTCAGGAACCGAAAGGACTGTGTATCCCAGGGTGTAGTTAAAGAAGCAGGTGCTAAGTATATGGGTTAAATGAAAGAGATGAACAGAGTAAAAAAAAAAAAGTAATTTTGAGGGAAATTACATAGATTTAGTAACAAAAAACTACTAAACTAGATAACGGAGGGAAGAGGGAGTACTGAGTAGGATTTTACAACTTAATTTACAAACACACTCAATCTTAACTGAATTATTTTGAACACCCTTAGGTAAGGCGAAAGCCTCCAGTTCGTACAGCGCTCAGAAAGATAAAGACTTATATTTGCAGACTTTATTGCGAAATACCCTATTTCAACCACAGACAAGAGTAGAAGAAGCAAGACTAAATACCCCGAGCATGGAAAGACTACATTTTGGAAAACAGAATTTAATCTTTTACCCTCCATCTAATCTAAGTTTCAGGGTAAAACCAGAGACAACTCCACTACTATACAACCTATGGATCGCATACAACAAAGTCCCAAGAGACAACTCCACTAAAACTCCACTACAAAAAGAAGACAAAGGACACTTGAAAAAGCTTCACAAGCCATGTGACGATGGGGCCCAAAGAGCACCCAGCAGGCAAGAAAGTTTATTCAAAGTTTGAAATCTGAATTTCAGATCCGGATCCTCAGCTATAAATAGAGGGCCATTTGCCACAAGAAAGACAGAGTGAAGAGTAAGCAGAGTATTCAGCAAAGAGTTTGATCATTCTAAGAAATAGTTTACATATTCCCCTTCCCTTTACTAAATTAAGCATCCATACACTTGCGCACCTCTAATAATAAAGAGACTAGCTACTCATAATCGAAGGTAAAAAGATTTTACGGAATTTAGCACTCATAGAAGTTAGTTGACTGAAAATCCCAAGAAATTAATAACAAAGATCTTCAATCTCTAGAAGTTTCTCATAATCTTCAAGTACAAGTTCCTTTTCCTAATAGAAGAGTTTTGCAATACAAGAATATTCAAAAAATTGAAAACTTGTTTTCTCTCTCTAAAAAGGGCTATTTATATGTTTTCAACAAATCTTTTGACCAATCAATGATCTAATCGAAATCATTGAACTGATTTGTAATGATTTGACACATCGTTACTAAAAGGCATCTCGTGCGGAATCCCAAAATTCTGAATATATGGTGAGAAATTAAAAATTTGAGCACAGAATTAAATGGGCTTATTTTGTAATTGGATGAGTTGACGTCAGCCGACCATAGAGGGAAGCCTTATGCTATGGTGGTGCCTTTATAGCGCCTGCACGGCCTCTATAGCGAGCTGGAGTAAATTCAGACCCTAGTTAATGTGACTTCTTATTTTTTTTCCCACTTTTGAAGGAAGAAAATAGACGAGGGCTGCTCCAAAAACCCTCTCATGGAACTCAGGACAAGGGAGAAAGGGAGGGAAGATATTATCAAGCGAAACCTAAGAAATTTCAATGCTCGTTCATCACGATTTTCTCTCACATAATTGGAAGTTCACGAGCAAGGTTCATCAACTAACGCTTGGGACTTAGGTAGACTAGGTTTTTTTAAACAGAATAGTTTAGACCTATTTCCAATTACATGATATTTTGTTGATTAACGGGAGGTTTCATGCCTAAGCTTTCGGGCCTGGAGTCCGGATGGTAAAAGGTTGTTGTTTATTGTTGTTAAGGTGGGAAAAGATAATAATTACGGGGTGGTTCTCTGTTTCTTCATTGTTAACATTGAGTGTTCTTGTCGAGGTGGTTTGGTGGTAATTGTATGTTTTTTCTGAATGTCTATTTTATATTATGTGGTAGGTTCGGGTCGACCAATGATACCTACCAATACGTGTTGTTTGTATTCATACTACTCTTGCTATTCCACTTGGCATGGCCTGATTGCATGGTTAGTGATATTTTATAGGTGAAGACGATAAGGATCACCGGAAGCCTCCATTTTTCCTTTTCTTATGGTGGGGTTGTGTCCTATTTTCTTGTATAAACTCTACTCTTCTAGTAGCTTTTGTACCTGTTTAAACTAGATTCTTGTGAAGGATTTTCTAGTCATTTGTAAAATGTTTATTTGAAGATTTATTATTTCATGAAGTTTTACTGTATTAAAGAAATTTTGTGATAATTTGTTAATTTTTTCATTGCCCATTTTTAAAATTGGGTGAAATGGTTCTCATATCTAGGTGTTAGAGTAGGTATTCACATGGTCCGGTGGATTGGATCTTGACATGATCATTGATATGCCAAACTATTGTTTCCATCATAAACCGACTTCACAAAGTTGATTTTGTCTTTCAAGCGTTTGTTACTTTCGGCAATCTTGAATAAGATTGCCGAAAGATTTTTTTCATCACCAACCTTGAATGGAATTTTGGGGTTGAGAATTGTCTCCTCTGATGATATTTTCTCCACTCAAGGATGCCTTGATTCAACTTGTGCACTCTTAAGCATCGCCCTTCTACCTATTTTTCCAAATTATTGGCGTAGTCTCTTTTGTACCCATGTCATCCTTAAGCTTCATACCTAAAATTCAAACACATTTTATCTCCTCATCCTATTCCTACTCACACCCTCTCTCAACAATTATCTCCGACACGCCTCAACTTTGATGCTTTGCAATATGAGGGGATACGTGACAAAATGGAGAAGTCTAAGCTAGATGCACTACAGCAAAAAATGCATGACTTGGAGAAGAAGGTGAATGGAGGACTAAATTCAAAACCTGCTCATGACCTGAGGTATAAGAAATTATGCTTACACCCAGAAGTTGAATTGCCATCGGGATTTAAAATTCCAAAATTCAACATGTTCGACGGACATGGGGACCCAGTTATACATCTCAAGGATTTCTGTAGCAGATTAGTTGGCTTAGAAAATAATGAAGCTCTCCTAATGAGGTTATTTATCCAAAGCTTATCAGGAATCGCCTTCGCCGGTTACGTCAAGCAAGACTTTGACAAATGGCTCGCATAGGAAGACATGGCTCGAGACTTTGTGGAACAATACAAGTTTAACACTACGATTGATCCTACATTGCTTGACTTGCTCAAAGTAAGGAAATTGAGTCATGATTCTTTTGAGGAATATGCCAGACGATGGAGAATGGAAGCTTCCAAGATACGTCATTTACCGAACGAAGAAGAGTTGGTTCAAACTCTCATCAGATCACTTGATGATATATACAAAAAGACTCTGTACTTCGCAAGTATTCAAATTTTTGACAGTCTAATCCGAATTGGAAAGGAATTGGAATATGGCATTCAGTCTAGGAGAATTATTGATGAACAAATTCATTTTCAAGTACTGAAAAATCCATCAGATGAAAGGGGCAAGAATGTATCCACCACTATACCTCTGGAACAAAGTTATAAGAACACTGAGCAAGTGCATGCTATTTTGATTCATGTGGTATGCGTTTCAAGCCTTACAACCTGCAAGTATCTCAACATAAGGTAAGTAAGCCTCGTGTCTTTACTCCCTTAATGGAAACTTTGACTAGCATTTTTCAAAGATTATGGGCTAAAGGACTTTTGAAGCCAAGAGAAGGATGGATACCTAAACACTCATCTTCAACTTTGGACCTTTCCAAGAACTGTGTGTATCATTCAAATATTCAAGGTCATGACACTGAGGACTGTCCACCATTGAGAAATAAGAATCAAAATATGATTGAAAAAGTAAAAATTATAGTGCAACAAGGACCACTAAACGATAGTTGCAATCCTTCTACATCGAATGCGGTCATCGTTCAAGGAGATCCTACAGGGTTATATTCAAGACACTTGACAAGGAAGCGCAAATCGCATCAAAGAAATTGAGGAGGACAAGACTCTTATGAGCAAAGTTTCTCTATTGCTCTTAAACCCTATGCTTGGAACTTTTCTTTCATTCCGCTCATTTCTCCTTGTACTCATGAACTACGTTTGACCTGATTTCCTTTTGGATACGTAGGCAACCCTTTGATGGGTCCGGTCTCTATCAAATAAATTTCTCTTCTTTCCCAACCTTGAGCATAATTGTCATTCAAATTCAAAGTCGAGCCTTAATGTCCAAATACAAGACAATCACTTTTCCTTTTGAACTAATATTTTTCTTTTAGTGAAGTAGGATCACAAAGTTCCCCGCTAATAAAACTGGGGCAGAATTTTTGAGGGAACCTCAAAAATTTCATGACAATATTTAAGAAAGTGAATATATATCTTATGTTTTTAACTAGGGCAGAAATTTTTGAGAAATCCTCAAAAATTTCATCACAATGAAGTGAGAGGATGAAATCAAATCAAGCAAAGGCTATTTTGAAGATGTTATTATCAACTTGTTGTTGTGACCTACTGAATATTCATTCAGGCTCGTCTACCTTACAATTAGACATTTAGGTTCGTCCACCTTATAATAGGACATCAGGCTCGTCTGCCTTACAATAGGACATTCAGGCTCGTCTGCCTTACAATACGATATTCAGGCTCGTCTGCCTTACAATACGGCATTCAGGCTAGTCCGCCTTACAATACGACATTTAGGCTCGTCCGCCTTACAATACGACATTTAGGCTCGTCCGCCTTACAATACGATATTTAGGCTCTCCCGCCTTACAGTAGGACATTTATCTTTATTATCTGGAAGTTGGCTATAACTCTTCAAGAAGTTAAGCCAGAATTCATGGAGACGAGCATTATCTTCTCAACACAGATACGCCTCTTATCTCCTCTCTTCATTATTATTTTCTAGCACTTATATTTTTATCATGTTGGTTCACATTTTTTGTATGCTAACCATTTTATCTAGTCAAATTAGAAATTACTGGCGAGATCGATAGCCCTCTCAGCTACAATTATTGTTCTTATATCTATCACATGCCGTCAAATTCTTTGCTACTCATATTACCATTTTTATGTTAACCCTTGGCTACTCATATTATCGCTTCTCATCAGATCATTTGCCCTTAAACCGAAAATCTCTCTAACATGCCTTTCTCGCTATTCTAATCCTATCCACTCAAGCCGCTATCATTCACGTTTGCATACCATGCCGCTCTTTCAATTTTTAGGAGTTTCGTTTGCTCCTGAATCCAGAACTACACACGACCTGATTCTCGTATAAACAGAGATATGTAGGCGGCTTAATACCAAAGTCTCGGTCGTACCCTTTTTCAACTCTACATCATTTCAATTGATCCCGCCGACATCTTTCGTCGGTCGGACAAAATCGGCTACTAAGTCAACGTTGGTTGCCCGACAATTCATCCTTCATTCCCAAGCAACCAAGGGGCAGCTGTTGACACCCAATTTTGACCGACCTTTAGCAATTTTAGGAATGCTATTCGATTAAATACGTATTTCTTGAAAATGTTTCGAGTTTAAAATTTTAATCGATTTTGTCTAAAAATTATTATTTTAGCATGCATACTTTATAAAATTATCGTAAATACTATTTAGATATTTTTAAAATTATTAGTAAAACTCAAAATAATTATTTTGTTTTAAAATGTTTTAAATTTTAAGTGATTTTTATTATATAAAAATGTTATATTATGTGTAGTACTTTAATTGGATAGCATTTCTTTAATTTCCCTCAAAATCATTTAAATTGTAGCCTATTTTATTCTAATTCCTTTCAATTCTGGCCCATTCAATTTCAATTTAATTTCAAATATAGCCACCTATTCATTTCAATTTTAGCCATCCTACTCTAATCTATTTCAAATCCTCATTTAATCTCATCCGTCTATCCTTTAGTTAAAATCTAAGATCGAATCTTAACCGTCCATCATATTAGATTCAACGGACAAGATCAAAGATCCATCTCTTGCCTTTATTATCTCAAAGACCAAAACCCCTAATTGTTTTCTAATTTCTCTCCTCTCTCCCTCTCAAGTCGTCACCCCTTCTCTCTCTTCTCTTCCTCGCTCCAGTGACTAGTAGCAGCAACGACCCTCTCTCTCCTTCCCCTCTCCTCCCTTCTTCTTCTTCGTCTGACCAGCAACCGGCGAGGACCACCGGCGACTGGTGAAGCTGCCAGCGAGTGGCGCAGCTCCGACAACCAACACCAGCAGTCGACCGGCGAGCCTCTTTCTCCCTTCTCCTCCTATATATGGCGAAAGCCACCAGAGGACCACCAGCAGCAAGAAGCCAGCGAAATGGCACAGCCAGCGTGACAGCAGCCAGGCGAGCGGAGCATCAAACTCCACCGGCGGAAAACAACAAGCTCCGGCCAGCGAGCTCCAGGCGGTGTCGTCTCTTTCCATCTTCCGACGAAGATGAGAGAGGACGAGAGAACAACAATGCCAGTAGCCGTGAAAGCCAGCTCCAACTAGCAACCATGCACACCAGCCGAAGAAATAACAATTGCTCTAACCAAGCGAGCTCCGGTGAAGTCCAAAAGTTGGATCGGTGGGAGACGGATCTCAACAGATCCGTCTCCGGCCCTCCCTTATTTATTTCACCACGCTCATGCTAGAACCATCAGACTCTTAATACTTTGGAAAATATTGCTCTCTACTAAAAAGAAAGGATTTACGGTGAACTCTTAAGAAGTGCCCTTGCTGTGTTCGGGTCGATTAGTGGAGTCAACTTGTCTTCATTATTGATTTATCTTTAACTGCTTAACCGGTTGGTGCCCTTCATACATGTATTTAATTAATGCTTTGCATCATTATTTAGTTACTCTTATGCATAAGTCCAAAAATGGATATTGATACAAGGAAAGCATCGAGGTCAGGTGTCTTCTCCCTTCCTATATATATGATTGTATTTGTGTAGTGTGTTGCGTGAATTAATGTGTATGTCCTATTTTGATATTATGTGTCCTTTGCATTATATTTGGGTTGTATTGTATTCTTTTGCTTAGCAGGGTTTGAACTTTGAGTTCAAGTGTTCAAGAATTGTCATGGGACGGGATTTTGAACAGGACTACCTTATGCTTTACATTTTTGAATTTTGTACTTCGTATTTATATTTCATTTTTTTCGGTTTGTAATTTGTATAAACTTCTAACTCTCATATATATGATATAACTTGGGGATCGCCTAAGGGGGGGGAAGGGGTTATACGTGCTAATTGTGTCTTTTATTCCTTTTTTTTTTTGTACGTGTGAATGTCATAAAAATCTATCTATACTGCTTAGTTAAAACCAGTAATTGTGTTATAATAACCGATCTAATCTCAAGCATGTTCGCCTATAATTTTGTTTTACCTTTAATCTGAAATAAATCAACATATGAAATTTATGACCGGGAAGTGCGCTTATGTGATAATTTATGTGGAGATCTCTGACTAGCGTTACTTTCAGCATGCCTAATAATTTTAGTTAGCAACTTTAGATATGTTCATGAGTTTTAAAATAATTAGAATCTAATAACTCTTGCATGTTAAAACTAAGTTACAATAATTTTAGAGTGTTAATTGTCAGTTGTCTGTAGTCCTTCATATGTTAATAACTTTTCAGCTTGTTCACTTAGAAATCATGCTCATAAAGGTAAGTGTTATTTTATATGTTATTTGGTGTCTAGACAATCATGCCTATAGGTTTTTGAATATTATTATATCTTTATATAGAGAGTATGCCTACAGGATTAGTAATTAATTTCAGCATATTCACTTAGAAATCATGTCTATAGGTTAATAAGTGTAAATAAACAGCTTGCTAAAATCGTAATCTAATAACTCTCAGCATGTTAAATAACTTAAATAATTATGCTGCATTCTTCTGCCATTGTTAAGCAATCCTGCAATATAATTTTGTTGTCATTTAAAATAAAATCAACTAATTATTTCCCTGCATGCTATACTCCGTCCCATTTAGATAAATTGACTTAAAGTCGACTCTGCCTTGATATCCTGCCAATATAACTTTTTTAATCAATAATTAATCTGTCCAGATTTCTTTTCATGAAATAATTAATTTTCTATATCGTAATTACTTCTTTTGCCACTTAAAATTAGCTACTGATTAATTTTCTGTATCTATTAAACTGACTGTCACTTAAAATAAATTTCATAATAATCTAATCCGCTACTGCATTAATATACTTTTTTCTGCATAATCTGTCACTTTAATTTTGCTGTCTTAATAAAATTCTGCCCGAAATATTTTAGTTTTCTGCATTATGAATAATTGTCTCGCCATTTTTTAATCAACTAATAAATAAATAATTCATGTATGCTTTATTAATAAAATAAATAAATTATGTATTGTGTCATAACTCTCCGTCCTTGTTAAGTTATTATTATGAAGCTTGTTTATGTGTTTGTATGCATACACTTAGCATGAAGACCTTTCATTTTATGTGTGTTTGCTAGCATGCTAAATAATATAATCTAGAGGCCAACATGAGACTTGTATGCTAAATGCTCGTTCAAATTGTTTAACTTGGTGTCTAGGTGGGCCTATTATATTTTATTTTAGTCTAAATCCACCCTAATAATAGTCCAATGCCTCTTGGACCTTAAGCGGGGACGTTAGACACCTTTTAGAGACGAAAGCATGCGGTGATGGGGTAGGGGTAGTTTAGGCCCTATGGATATGATGACATCGACTCAGGCTTAAAGCGACAAACCTTGGTTTTGTCTGTCCCTATATGGAAGCCTATCGAAAAAGTAATGAAAGTCGAGTGCTGATCCTAAAAGTCCTTCAGAGTCTCCCTCCCTTTTTGCCCCTTTTTATTTGTTTATAATTATAATTATTTGGGGTAGCTTAAAATATAAAAAAATTATTTGTTTATCTACTTGTTCAATTTCTGTCTCCCCGCTTATCTCTTTATTAATTGCTTAATATTTATTTTTTATTATGTTATCACTTAGTTTTGCATGCTTAACTAATTAATTAAAATAATTAAAGTTCCCCTTAATTGTTTGACATTATGTTATCATTTAGTTTTACATGTTTAATTAATTAAATAAATAAATGAAATAATCTTAATTGTTATCATGTTATCACCTAGTTTTTGCATGCTTAATTAATTAAAATAACTAAATTGACCGTAATTGTTTAATCATAGTTATCACCTAACTAGCATGTTTAATCAAATAACCAATGAATAAAGTGACCTTAATTGCTACTTGTAACCCCCACATATTGCATGAGATATGGCTGGGACCCACATTTGTGGACCTCGAGGGATGCCTAACATCTTCCCCTCGAGGTAATTTGAACCCTTACCCTGATCTTTGGTTCGTTGACCTTTAGTTAGACTTATCTAGGTTAGATAGGTGCCCTAACGCGCCTTAATTTGTTAGGTGGCGACTCTTCAACCACCCAAAGCCCAAAAGAGTTGTTAGGTCGTGCACCAAAACCCGTTTCGCAAAAAATGGGGCGCGACAGTCATCTTTCTAACATAAGCAAAAAGGACCTGCTCCATCATCTGTTAGTGCACCTGCTCCATCATCTGTTAGTGCACCTGCACCAAGGAACAGAGGTGAGTTCAATAATCAGAATCCACAAAATTTCAGAGCTAGACCTGCGCATTCTCAAGGTAGTGTGGCACAAGGAGGTAATTGGGCTCCTACATGTGCTAAGTGTGGTAGGAACCACCCAGGAGCATGTCACGATGGCTCCACTGGTTGTTTCAAGTGTGGTCAAGAGGGTCACTTCATGAAAGAGTGTCCTAAGAACAGGCAAGGAAATGGAAATAGGGACAATCAAGCCCAATCTTCTTCAGTTGCTCCACCAGACAGAGTTGCACCTAGAGGAGCTACTTCAGGGACCGGCAGAGGAGTAAACTGCCTTTATGCTATCACTAATCGCCAAGAGCAAGATAATTCTCCAGATTTTGTTACTGGTATGATAAAAGTCTCTACTTTTGATGTTTGTGCTTTGCTAGATCCAGGAGCGAGTCTATCTTTTGTGACTCTGTATATTGCTATGAACTTTGATATTCTTCCTGAGCAACTTCTTGAGCCCTTTAGTGTTTCTACACATGTTGGTCAGTCTATTCTAGCAGAGAGATTCTATCATGATTATACCATTTCTGTCAATCACAAGAGCACCATGGCTGATTTAGTTGAGTTAGACATGGTAGATTTTGATGTTATTTTAGGTGTGAACTGGGTTCATGCCTGTTATGCCTCAATTGATTGTAGAACTAGATTTGTTAAGTTCCAGTTTCCTAATGAGCCAGTTATAGAGTGGAGTAGCAGTTCAATAGTGCCTAAGGGTCGTTTCATTTCATACCTTAAGGCGAGAAAGTTAGTTTCCAAGGGTTGTGTTTATCACTTAGTTCAAGTTAATGACTCTAGTATTGAGACACCTCTTATTGAGTCAGTTCCAGTTATGAGCGAGTTTCCAGAGGTCTTTCGAGATGATCTACCATGAGTCCCTCCTGAGAGAGAAATAGGTTTCGGTATAGATATTCTTCCCGATACTCTTCATATATCTATTCCGCCATATAGGATGGCACCAGCAGAGTTAAAAGAGTTAAGAGAGTAGTTAAAAGATCTCCTTGAGAAGGGTTTTATTCGACCAAGTGTCTCCCCTTGGGGAGCTCCAGTCTTATTTGTCAGGAAGAATGATGGTTCCCTTAGATTGTGTATAGATTACCGTCAGTTGAACAAGGTTACTATCAAGAATAAGTATCATATTCTGAGAATTGATGATCTATTTGGTCAAATTCAAGGTGCCACTTGTTTTCCAAGATAGACCTCAGATTGGGCTATCATCAGTTGAGAGTAAGAGAAAGTGATATGCCTAAGATAGCTTTCAGAACCCAATATGGTCATTATGAGTTCCTAGTTATGTCCTTTGGTTTGACCAATGCTCCTGCAGCATTCATGGACCTAATGAATAGAGTATCCAAGCCTTAATTAGATATGTTTGTTATCGTATTCATTGATGACATTCTAATCTATTCGAGGAGTGAGTAAGATCATGTTAGTCATCTCAGAATAGTTCTCCAAACTCTAAAGGATAAGGATTTATATGCTAAATTTTCTAAGTGTGAATTTTGGCTTAAGTTTGTGGCATTCTTAGGCCATATTATTTACGATGATGGAATAAGAGTTGATACTCAAAAAATAGAGGCAGTGCAGAATTGGCCTAGACCTACATCTCTAACTGATATTAGGAGTTTCTTGGGGTTGGTTGGATATTATAGAAGGTTCATCGAGGGGTTCTCATCTATTTCATCTCCTTTGACCAAGTTGACTCAGAAAATAGTTAAGTTTCAATGGTCTGAATCTTATGAGAAAAGTTCAGGAATTGAAAAAAAAGTTGACTACTGCCCCACTATTGACCTTACCAGAGGGTACGCAAGGTTTTGTTGTGTATTGTGATGCATCAAGAGTTGGTTTGGATTGTGTGTTGATGCAGAATGGCAAGGTTATAGTTTATGCCTCCAGACAGCTTAAGGTTCACGAAAAGAATTACCCAACCCATGATCTAGAGTTGGTTGTCGTTGTATTTGCTTTGAAAATATGGCGTCATTACCTTTATGGTGTTCATGTAGATGTGTTCACCGATCATAAGAGTCTACAGTATGTGTTTAGTCAGAAAGAGTTTAATCTCAGATAGAGAAGGTGGTTAGAGTTGCTCAAGGATTATGACATGAGTATTCTATATCACCCAAGTAAGTATAATGTTGTTGTTGATGCTTTAAGTAGGTTACCTATGGGTAGTACCGCCTATGACGTGCACAGACTTGCATGATTAGGAGTTCGATTGATGAATTCTAATAAAGGAGGAGTGGTGGTGATGAATGGGGTTGAATCATCATTAGCATCAGAGTTGAAAGAGAAGTAAGACCAAGATCCTATTTTTCTTGAATTGAAGGCAAATGTTCATAAGCAAAAAGTAATGGCTTTTGAACAAGAGGGAAATGGTGTATTGAGGTATCAAGGTAGGTTATGTGTACCAAGGGTGGCTGAACTTCAAGAGAGGATCATGGAGGAAGCTCATAGCTCCAAATATTCTATCCATCCCGGTTCCACAAAGATGTATCATGATTTGAGAGAAGTATATTGGTGGAATAGTATGAAGAAAGGTATTGTTGAGTTCGTTGCTAAATGCTCGAATTGTCAACAAGTTAAAGTAGAGCACCAAAGGCCCGGTGGTATGGCTCAGAATATAGAACATCCGGAATGGAAGTGGGAGATGATCAATATGGATTTCATTACTGGCTTGCCAAGGTCTCGCAGGCAAGATGATTCTATTTGGGTGATTGTGGATCGAATGACAAAATCAGCCCACTTTTTGACAGTAAAGACTACCCATTCAGCAGAGGATTATGCTAAGTTATACATCCAAGAGGTAGTTAGACTTCATGGAGTTCCGGTTTCCATTATTTCAGATAGAGGCTCACAATTTATTGCACAATTCTAGAAGTCTTTCTAGAAATTGAAAGTGAATTTGAGTACTACTTTTCATCCTTAAACTGATGGTCAAGTAGAGAACACTATTCAGACTTTAGAAGATATGTTGAGGGTCTGTGTGATTGAATTCAAAGGTAATTGGAATGATCACCTACCTCTCATTGAGTTTGCTTACAATAATAGTTACCACTCTAGCATCCAAATGGCTCCATATGAGGCTCTTTATAGGAGAAGATGCAGATCTCTTATTGGATGGTTTGAGGTTGGAGAAGCTGGGTTGATAGGATCAGACTTAGCTCATCAAGCAATGGAGAAAGTGAGAGTTATTCAAGAAAGGTTGAAAACAGTGCAGAGTCGTCAAAAATCCTACACTGATGTTAGGAGAAGGGACTTAGAATTTGAAGTAGATGATTGGGTATACTTGAAGGTTTCACCGATGAAGGGTGTTATGAGATTTGGTAAGAAGGGGAAGCTTAGTTCCCGGTATATTTGTCCTTACAGAATATCCAAAAGGATTGGTAATATGGATTATGAGTTGGAGCTACCGCAAGAGTTAGCAGCGGTCCATCCGGTATTTCATATTTCCATGTTGAAGAAGTGCATGGGTGATCCTCACTTATCATACCTACTAAATATATTGGTATTAAGGATAGCTTATCTTATGAGGAGATTCATGTTCAGATTATAGATCGTCAAGTTCGCAAGTTGAGGACCAAGGAAGTAGCATCAGTCAATGTTCTGTGGAGAAATCAATTTTGTTGAGGAAGCTACTTGGGAAGCTGAGGAGGACATGAAGAAGAGGTACCCAAATGTCTTTGATTCCAGAGAAATTCCAGATCAAGGTACTAATTCTCTTTTTAGTACTTTTACTTGATATACTAATGTGTTAGATTTGCTTGTTCGGTGTTTGAGCTGAATGTTAGATATTACACCCTTAACCTACTAAAAGTAATCTCATTCGAGGACGAATGTTCCCAAGAGGGAGATATTGTAACACCCCGCTATTTTAAAGAATTAGAATTAGAAAGAAGTCATTTTGGGAAATAATCAAATTTGGAAATTTTGACAAGTTAAGTTAGGTATAAGTTTTGGGTCAACTTCAAACGATAATAACTCCTTCAACAGGATGAGTTAGGTGGGTTACAAGATAATATATGAAAGGTCTTTGAATTATCTTTCCAACGCCACCGAATTTGCTCATTTTGAGTTCGTATGAGAGAGATATGTCAGTTCAAAGTTGGGCTGTATAGATAAGGAAAGTTAACCGGATTTTAAAAGGGTATTTTGGTCTTTTCCATACCCTATTGGTTTAATTCATTTTTACTGAATTAATTAGGGTCTAAACTGATTAGGTTCAGTTTACACTTTACAAAATTACGCTAGGGATTTGAGACAAGAGAAAAGAGGAGAAAAGCCAAGGCTCATCATCATTCTTGAGGTTTTGCTTGCAGATTTCGCCAAGGGTTAATCCCAATGATGTATGTTAGATCACATAGCATTGGGTTCATTCACCCACGCACCAATCATGATTAAATTTAGCGTATTTACATTCTTGAAGGTAGAAAATATGAGTTTTTGATGAATGTTGTTTCAGTTTAGTTTGAATCTTGATTGTTGAGTGTTGGAGAAGTTCTTGAGATGATTTGATGAGATTTAAGGTTGTTGTTGAGTAGATTCTTGTATATTTTAGTTGGGTATTCGAATCTAACTGTTTGGGGAAGAAACCAATTGAATCTAGACGATTTAGGGTTGAAAAATGAACAAGAAAATTCGTAAAAAACCTGGCGAAGAAGGGTGGGGTGTCACGCCACTCAGAGCGCCCCACATAACTTTCTATAGTTTGTGCTATGGGGCGGCACGCCACTCAGAGCACCCCAACCCAAGCTCTGTAGTTTGGCCTCTGGCACCCGGCGCTTCTCAGAGCGCCAGGATCATCAGGTCTTCTACCCTTTCCAATTTCTTTCCATTTGGCTTCCCTTTAAACGTACCTATGTTTTTTAGTTGATTTCTACACTCTAAGGTACGTCTAAACATCATTATATCATCCATAAACATGAATCATGACCTTGAATTTATAAATTCAAATTCAAGGAAAGTTAGGAGCCAAGTTTAGAGAGTTCTTAGAGTCTTTTCAAAAGTATTTTACAAATGCTTTAAACTCTTTTTAAGACTTGTGTTTTGAGTTGAATAAAGATTAAAGAGCGAAATTAATTTCTTCAAAAGAGTATATGGGGAATAAGTACTCCATAAGAGCAAATATTTTCACATTTAAGATCAAAGGAAACACCGATTTCCAAATGAGTTTTCATGAGTAGTTTTGAGTTCCATCTCTTTTAAGAGATAAGATTTTTGAGTAATAACCTCAAACCACAGAGAAAGAGTTATGTTTTTAAACATATGAGCTGAGTATATTTTGTGAATAGTTTAGAGCACCGATATGGGGACGAGTTTAGAATAACTCAAGTCTCCATAAATCATGTAGCCAACGTGGGTAGAAAAGGTCATACTTTTTGGATGATTCCTTAATGCTTTTTAGTATAGACTAGTGGATCCACTTAGTTGAGGCGTTCTATATCCCGGCAAGTTATAGGACAGTTCTGGCAGCGTGGGGAGATGTTGTATCATCACATAGCTCATAGTGATGGTTGTCGGTTAGAGAAGCTCCCACAAAATTATATTACTTTATTATATATAAATTAAGTTGTTATTGTATTACTTCGATACATTGAGTTGTTACCTACGGTTTAAATGTTTTATATAAATTGCATCTTTACTGTTGTTTATTTCTGCATTGAGTTGAGTATCCATGAGTTGAGGTAAGTGTTTCTTTCAAAATTCGGTTCAAGCTTATCTCATGTTTAGTTTTTCCCTCGCATGCTTGTACATTCAATGTACTGATGTCATTTATCATGTATCGTGTTATGATGATACAGGTAACCAGGATCAGCATCTAGTGCTTCGTTGATCCAGTTGAGCACTCAGAGTCAGTTAGTGAGCCTCCTTGCTTTTCGGAGGATCCCCTTTTATAGCTTTGTTATTTCAGTTGTTAGGATGATCGGGGTCTTGTCCTGACATTCTTCATAGTTTTAGGGCTTCATAAACGGATATCTATAGTTCATTAGTCATTCATTTTCAGTTGTTTGTGTTAAGACATGAGTTTCCATTTTGGCTAGTCGAATGTTTCTTTTAAGACATTCTAAGTTATTGCATGAGTTATCTTTTAAGACTGTTTCTTGTTATTTAAGTCTTCCGCAAAGAGTTAAGCTAGGCCAAGGGTTTACTTGGGGCCAGAAATGGTTCTTGAGAGCCAGTCCCGCCCAGGGTGTAGCCACGGGGTGTGACAATCATTTTTGGAAAGTTGTATGAATTTACCATTTTGCCTCTTCCAATATCGACCCCGAATCTTTTATGATTGAGATTTGAAAGTTTGTTTCACACTTTGAGTTTATAGTTGAGAATTTTGTAAAATTTGAATTTGAAATGCTAATATTGTTAAGTAAGTGGAATCTGGTGTCTTTTGGAGTTTTGAGGGTCAAAATGGAATTTCGTTAATTCCATCAATCCTAGAATGCGGAATTTTGTCTGTGAGAGTTGTCGATTTTAGATTCGAAGTTTTTTTGAGGCTTTGAGGTCCAAAACTGTGAAATTGTAGAAATTTCGCCTTTGGGCTGACCTTGTTCAATATTTAGGGTTCGGATACTCGGATTGGAATTCCAAGAGTTCGGTTGGGCTCAAGGGATGATTTTAGGCCTAGGTGAGGTCTTCGTTGATTTTGAGAGGTCTCAAGCTTATTTTAGCCTTTTTAGGTGTTGAGTTAGTTTCATGTGATTTTCATGGATGTTCGGTCAAAGATACCTCGGATTCATGTTTCGACGGTTTCAATGAGTCTGAAACATCGAGTATAATAGATTTGAATATGTGGTTTGTGTGCACGGGGTTCCAAACGAATCCCAGGGCCCTTTCGAGAAAGGAAAAAAATTCCAAATTTTCCAAAGTTGCAGGTAACACTGACGGAAGCCACTTACGGACCGTCAGTCGACTCACGGCCAGTCAGTCTGCTCCGTCGATGGGCCAGTTAACTTTCAGTTTCAGACCCCAAATTCTAGCCTTCAGTCGCGAAGGACGGTTGACCAGTATGGACCGTCAGTCGACTCACGGTCCGTCAGTCCCGTCCGTCGGTCACTCCGACAGCAATTAAGTCGGGGGTCTTTTGGTCTTTTCCTATTTTGTTGGACCCCTAAACCTCGTCGTTTAGACCCTAAATTATGATGTTTTAGTCAGTTTAAGCCTAGAAACATAACTAGAACTTACCCAAGTCAAATCATTAATCAAAACATAAAAAATTAGAAACAAGAGAGAAGAAAAAGGTCAAGAACCCTAGTTCAAGAACGCAGCAAGATTCCATCAGTTCCAGCCCTGAAATCTAAAGATTTCTCTATGGAATTCGTCACCAGGTATGTGGGATTTCACTAGTGAGTTCCTTTCACCCATTAGGTCCCTAGTTTTCAGTCAGTTTCTTGATTCCCTTATTACGACTAGACCTAGGGTTTCCTGAATGTTAGAATTATTGGGTTCTTAACTGTTAGAATGATCAAAATCAGATTAGTATGTTAATATTCAGTTTATTGCATGAATTCCATGACCCTATCTATGTATTTATTTAGTTATTGAATTACACATGCTAGGTCAGATATTTCAGTTATTCAGTTATACATGCCTCAGTTATTAATGCATCAATATCAGTTTAATTGTTGCATAACCAGTTTGCATGTCCAGTCTGAGCTATCCAGTAACTTACAGAAATTCAGTCATAATGTGTTAATCACTTAATCAATTGGGAGTAGCATAATATCGAGTTGGACTAGGGTTCAGCGTACCCAAATAGTCCCAAAACTACTAACCACGTAGGTTATAAGTCCCCTCTGTGGGCATCATTTCAGTGATCATGCCAACATGCCTCTATACCTGTGGCAGGGTATATTGGGTCCTCTCGATGGGCGTATACATCGGACTCCACATTTAGCTCATGTGGTTTTATTATCGGTTATTAGTAGCTCCCACAGTTCAGTCAGATTCTATTGCTTTAACCATTTATCAGTATATCTAGTATTCAGTTTCAGCATGTTATAAATTGGTCATTGCATTCAATTATCTCAGCATTCAGTATCTATATCATGTTCAGATTATGTCATTGCTTATTTGCTTTGTTCAGTTATATGTTATTTCAGTTGTATTCTATCATGCATTCTCGTGATGTAGGTTCAGGTTCTCAGCATCCAGATCACGCTTAGATTGGTTCTCGATCTCTAATTCAGCAGAATCAGTGGTGAGTCCTCATTCTCTGAGGACAATAGTAATGAGTTTCTTTTAAGTATTTTTAGTCCTTTAATTTCAGTTTTGCTAGACTTAGTTGGGGCGTGTCCCAACATTTCTAGTCAGTTTAGAGGCTATTTTCAGACATAGATAGATTCAGCTTAGTATTGAGTTAATATCTTCCTTGTATTAAACTCATCAGTTTTCATATATCTCAGTTATAGTAAATGGGTATTCCCCATCTTTTCATTTTGTTTATGATTATAGCTTCCGCACAGTTTCTATTATTCAGTTTATATTTAGTATGCTCATAATCATGCCAGCAGGGTTAGCTTGGGATCACTTGTGGTCCTAGGTCCCGTATCCGCGTCTCGGGGGTATCTCGGGGCGTGACTAACTCGGTATCAGAGCCTTAGGTTTAAGTGTCCTAGGATGTCTGAAAAGTCGCACTAGGTAGAGTCTTTTTCAAGGATGTGTAGTGCGCACCACATCTAATGAGAAGGAAGCTACAAAGTGTCTTAGGAAAAATCTTTATTTTCTTGTTACTCTTATCGTGCGTAAGATATGATCTAATTCTGTTCTAACTTGATGTTTTACGTTTCAGTGATCATGCCTCCTCGTAGAGCTAACGCCAGGAATGTGAATGCCAGGAACACAAATGCAGCTCCTCCAGTCCCAGATCAAGAAGTGTCGAATGTAGAGTTCAGGAACGCCATTCAGATATTGGCTTAGAGTGTGGCCAACCAGAACAATCAGCGGGCTCCAGTTTCGGTAAATGCCAATGTTGGGTCAGCTGCAGCCAGGGTGCGAGACTTTGTTAGGATGAATCCGCCAGAGTTCTTAGGATCGCAAGTTGGAGAAGATCCCCAAAACTTCATTGATGAGGTCAAGAAGATCTTTGAAGTGATGCAGGTAACTGGGAATGATCAGGTTGAGTTAGCATCTTACCAACTTAAGGATGTGGCTCATATCTGGTATACTCAGTGGAAGGATAACAGGGGCACAGATGCAGCTCCTATTACTTGGGATTGTTTCAGCGAAACCTTTCTGGACAGGTTTTTCCACATAGAGTTGAGAGAAGCAAAGGCCCAGGAATTTATGAACTTAAGGCAGGGTAACACGATGGTCCAAGAGTATGGGCTCAAGTTTAACCAATTCTCCAGGTATTCTCCTCACATGGTTGTTGACTCCAGTGTTCAGATGAATAAATTTCTTTATGGGGTGTCAGACTAAGTGAAAATAGAGTGCAGTAATACTATGTTGTTGGGAGACATGAACATCTCTAGGCTCATGACTCATGCTCAGCAGGTTGAGGGTGATAAGCTTAGGGAACAGGCTAAGGAGACTAAGAAAGAAAGAACACGTAACTACGAGTATTCCCAACAGAAATTAGGTGGTGGAAATCGCTCGTAGTTTCAGCCGAAGTCTTTGACTCCAGCCCCTTCATCAGCTAGTGTTCCATCCTCCAGGTTCTGTAACGATCAGAAAGGTAGGGCATCAGGCTCTAAGTCTCAAGGTAGTGTTTCAGGCAACAAAACTTACCCAACTTGGACGAAATATAGTAAAAACCATCCGGGTGAGTGCCTTGTAGGTAAGGAAGGATGCTTTGGGGGTGGTCAGTCTTGTCATAGATTGAAGGATTGTCCTTCTAGATAGGGTCAATGAGGAAATAATAGTAGAGCTCAGTCTACAACTTCAGCAGCACCAGTAGGTCGCCCGACTCAGCAAGGTAACTCATCTGGTACAGGTGGCGGACAGCACCAAAATAGGCTCTATGCTCTTCAGGCTCATCAAGATCAGGAAGATTCTCCTGATGTAGTCACTGGTACGTTAAGAGTCTTTGATCTTGATGTTTATGCATTGTTATATCCAGGGGCTACTTTGTCTTTTGTAACTCCTTACATAGCAGTCCAATTCAGTGTTAGCCCAGAAACTCTTTCAGAACCCTTCTCAGTCTCAACTCCAGTCGGTGACCCAGTTATAGCTAGACGGATGTACAACAATTGCCCTGTCACAGTCTCTCAAAAAGTCCCCTCAGCAGATCTTGTAGAGTTAGAAATGGTAGACTTTGATGTCATTCTAGGCATGGATTGGTTACATTCATATTATGCCTCAGTCGATTGTAGAACTAGGATTGTTCATTTTCAGTTTCCAGACGAACCAATCCTAGAATGGAAGGGCAGTAGCTTAACGCCTATGGATCGATTCATTTCTTACCTTAAGGCCACAAAGATGATCTCTAAGGGTAATCTTTATCATCTAGTTTGGGTTATTGATTCTAGTTCTGAATCCCCAACTCTTGAGTCAGTCCATGTAGTCAATGAGTTTCCAGAAGTGTTTCCAGATGATCTTCCCGAAGTTCCTCCCGAAAGAGAAATCAACTTTGAAATTGATCTCCTTCCAGATACCCAGCCTATCTCTATTCCTTTACAGAATGGCTCCAGCTGAGCTTAAGGAATTGAAAGAGCAGTTGAAAGACCTTCTAGATAAGGGCTTCATCAGACCTAGTATTTCGCCATGGGGTGCACCAGTGTTGTTCGTAAAGAAGAAAGATGGTTCTCTCAGAATGTGCATT
>JAJOOO010010045.1:0-22280 GCA_029582685.1 Solanum piurae
TAATATACCTAAAATAATAAAAAAAACTTAAAAATAAATGCCCAAACTACCCCTCACTTAGTTGGACCTCTTTTTTTTTTTTACAAGTTATTATTGCATAAAACCCATGTGAGGCCCTACTTTATCCTACCTCATTTTGAGGGGCGTTACATTAGGCCATCAATCTAGTAGTCTTGGTTTCGCGACTTCTCTCTCGAGCAAGCTGAAAACACATAAATAAACTTGTATTTGCAACTACAAATTTATTAAATTCATCCACAACTACTAGACGAAATCACCATTAAACTACATCTAATCTATCAGCAAGCAAGACCCAACAACAATCTTAACCCATATTCGCTAAATCACACCCCAAGAATTGGGGGTTTTAGCCACACATCAAGAGATAGAAATTTATACGTAAATGAGCTTGCATTCAAATGGGTATGAAGATTTAAGTCTTGTTACAGGCCAAGAATGAAGAAACCAAGAGACCCAACTCCAAATCCTTGGAGATGAAACCCTCTTCTTTTTCAAGTTTTCAAAACTCTCTCAAACTCAGAGCAAAAATAAAAAGTACTAAAAATTATATTAATTGTTCCACACTAAAAATCTAATATTGCATACTAAGATAATAATTCAACTAGTATTTATAGTTGTCAAAAAATGTGTTGCAAAGGTTCACTCGGTGCAGTTAGTCGGGATCGTCGATGCACTCGGCGATCCGCCCTTTGGTCTGCTTCATCACCTTTCAGCTTTTGCCTTCAGCATCTTCGCATTCTGGATAATTCGGTGATATTGTACTGCTTTGCGGAACTGTTCGGCAATGCGCCGACTGCTCCCTTTCATCGCCAACTTGATCTTTTCCTTCAAGGCTCAGCACACTGAAACTTTGGGTGAGGTTAAGTCCATTAGGCGATCCTCAGGTCTTCTTTTCTTCGTCTTTTCAGTCATTCTGTTCCTTTTTTCCAAGTAGTGTCCATGCTTTACCTCAAACTCCAATTACCTGAAACTTAAGAATTTACATCAGTTATTGAGACAAAATATGCATTTGAGGACACTAATTCTTTTAAAATGAATCCCTAAATGAGTCCAAATTGTGGACTCATCAAGGACAAGCAAAAGTTTAAGTTGGGCGTGTTGATGAGTCCACGATTTGGACTCATTTAAGATTTTATTTTAATAGATATAGTGTCCTCAAATGCATATTTTGTGCCAATAACTGATGTAAATCCTTGAATTTCAGGTATTTGGATTGAGAAACAAAGCATGAACACTAATGAGCAAAAAGGAACAAGGCAGCTGAAAGAATGAAGAAAAGAAGGCTTGAAGATCGCCTAAACCATTGGGCGAGTCGCCGAATGGACATGGTCTCGCCTAATGTTCCAGTGTGCCAAGCCCTGAAGGAGAAAATCAAGTCGGCGATAGAAAGGAGCAGTCGGCGATAGAAAGGAGCAGTCGGCGAATCGCCGAACGGTTCCGCGATGCAGTGCTATATCGCCCAAAGTTACAGAACTTGAATATGATGAAGGCCAAAGTAGAAAGGCGATGGAATTGACCGAAGGGCAGATCGTCGAGTGGGTCGGCAATCCCGACTTATTGCGCCGAATGGTCCTTCGCAACACAGTTTTTGGAAACTATAAATACATTTTTAAATTATTAGTATGAATATAGAGTTTTCATTGTAGAATTAGTATTATTTATTTTTGAGTTGAGAGCTTAGAACGAAAAATAAAGAGACAATATTTCCTTAGCTTTGAAGATTTCCATTTCTAAGAAATTGGAAGTGGTGTTGAAGATTTTTCATCTTAGACCTATGTAAAGACAATATTAATCTTACCCAGTTGATGGAAACACAATTTGGTAACGATTTCCACCTTTTTATTATGTCTAGCTAAAACCCCAATTCTTGGGGTGTGATTATGTGATTATGGGTTGATTTAACTGTTGGGTATTGTTAATGGATAGTTTAATTGATGTTTAAAGGTAATTTCGTTCAGTAATTGTGGTTGAATTTAATGGGTTGTAGTTGCAAATACAATCCTAACTTCGTGTTTTTGGCTTGCTCGAGAGAGAGGTTTTAAAACTAAAATTACTGAATCGATGGTCTCTGGGTATTGGGTTGTTATGGGTTCGAGAGAGTGAATCCTAAACCTTTTTCCACACATTCAGCTCGAGAGAGTGAATGGACTAAAGCGAAGGCTGTGCTTAATTGCTGCTTATTGGTGTTCGAGAGAAACCAATTTTATTCGGGGTAAATTATTCGAGAGAAAGTTTATCCACACTAAAGTCTAGCTTATTCACTGATTTACAGTTGTTTACTATTAATTGCAATTATCCGGTTGTTTACCTTAGCCCATAATCCAATCACATCTCAAGAACCCGTCTCGATATTGTTCTTTTCGTATTATTTGTGTTTTAGTTGATAAATGCAAACAAACCCCCCTGTTATTTGACACTTGTGTCACCCCAAACTTGAACAATGCTTTTATTCGTAAATGTTTTTACCTATGATTGACTTGAGCACATTCATGTTTTTCTATTGATTCTCGATTACAAACCACCCCTGTGGGATTCGACCCCAACTCACTTAGTTGGGCTATATTACTGACTAACGATCGTTGGCACTTAGTATTGGATGAAGTGTCCTGAAACGTGAAATCAGTTTTCCATTCCATTATCTATTCCAACTCTTTAAACACCTAACCATTAACAACGCAACACCAAGACCATTCCAAGACACAAGTGTCACAATCATTCGAACCATAGGCTCATTCCAGACTCCAGGATTTTAACTAGCAACATAAAACTAGGCAGTTACACCACCTTATCACTAAATGAATATCAAATAATAATATAACACAACTCATATTGTCACCTGCCCACTATCATACAAGAGGGGCCCTTTCCATGGTTCCCAACCATTACCAGTTTCCCCATAGTCACAATCAATCCTTTTTCCATTACCATCGTTACCAATAATAATCCCATGTTTATAAGATAACCCCCAAGATTGTTCCCAAACATGTATAATACTTGTTTTAAACATTATCCCAATTGACCATAAAATTTAGGATTGTCTACACAAAACATGTTTAGTAATCACATAAAAATTTATCATTAATTCATAACACATAATCAAGTTATGACTATTCCGCATCCACAATTTCATAGAAATACAAGCAATTACACTTCCCACATATGTGGACATTCAGACAATACAATGCACAGAGTAACAATCATCAAGCTATATTGTTATGGAAAACCAGGTTCATTACCTCATATTCACATCATGAATGAATACTAACTAACCATCCAAGCATTCACGTGGCTCTAAACGCCTGATACCAATTGGAATCCAGAGATTCCAATTGGACTCAACCCATACCACAAGCGAAATACTGCACGAAAGGAGTGAAGAAGTGAGACAACTTTCTAGAATTTTCCATATCTCCCAAAAGATTAATTGTGGATGTAAACACACTAATCTTCAGGACTCTATTGTACATTTTCTCTTGTACATGGAGACTGGTAACTTGGGCTTTGATACCAAATTATCACGATCCAGCCATCGGGTCATGTTAGAACCTAATCTAACAATTAGATAGGAGAACCCTCAACCCCCAAACTGGTTAAGACTTGTGGAAAATCATCAAAATAAAGCTAACACCCAACAATTATTTTGAAAAACTCTTAACTTGATTTAAAACCTATGTTATTTGCAAAAGAAACACAATAACACTCCTTAAGAAACTAGTATAAATAGGTACAAGATCTTCTAAGGAGATAAAATGTATAAAGGGACAACTCCAAAATAAGGAAAGAGAAATAGAAGTTCTCAGAGATCACCATAGCCTCCACATATGCAACATCACTGAATTATGCAACCAAACTATGCCAAATGGCATAACAAGAATAGTATCAATACAAACAATATGTACTAGTAGGCATCATCGGGCGACTTGAACCTACCACATAATATAAAGTAGACATTCAAAAGGAAACATGCAATATGAAAGTTACACCACCCCAAATTTCGATCCACATGCTTTTACCATCCCAGGAATAATGCCCATAAACAAATAAGCCTTGATCCCAACTTCTTACCTTCTTTCGCTTCCAACTCTATCATTAAACACTCGACCCTCTTACCATTCTAAGGATTCTCAAGTCTACCTGTTATACCACCTTAAGGCTTCCAAAGCTACTTGTTATGCCACCCTAAGGCTTTCCAAGCCTACCTATTATGACACCATAAGGCTTCCCAAGCCTACCTGTTATGTGATCATATGACTTCCCAAGGCTGCTTGTTTTAACATCCTAAGGCTTCCAAACCCTAGTTGTTATGCCACAATAATGCTTCCCAAGCCTAAATGTTATACCAACCTAAGTCTTCCCAAGTCGGCCTCTTATGTAACCCTCATATCAAATCATAACCTAACCCTTCTATCACATAGAGATTCTCGAATACAAACTATCCCTAAGGCTTCCAAACCCTACTTGTTATGCCACAATAAGGCTTCCCAAGCCTAAATGTTATACCAACCTAAGGCTTCCCAAGTCTGCCTCTTATGTAACCTTCATATCAAATCATAACCTAACCCTTCTATCACATAGTGATTCTCGACTACAAACCACCCCTAACTTTGTTAACCAACCTACTTCTCCCCCTCAAGTTCTTATGACAACAACCTAACCCTTATGAACTTAGTACTTGAAACTAGCACCTTATACCAACTCGTCCCTCTTGACGTCAATACCCAATATCATATATTTTATAAACATAGCCAGTCTCAGCACTTAGACTATGCACTAGACCTTTGGTCATCTACTTGACCTAGTAACCATAATTTCATAAATTATAACATACCATTATAATCACAAGTATAACATAGCCGAAACTCCAGTCCTTACCCTGAGTTAACATTCACGTGAAACATGTCCCACATGATCACAAATAAGCCATACTTGAGTCCCACTCATCTTCCAAGTAACCTAGACCACTTAAGGAGCCCTAAAATATGATCTACATTGTTTAGCATACAAACCAGATATACACAAGAACTATCTCAGCATTTAAACACAAATCCTGACCCCTCATGGACCAAAATGCAACAATCACATTATAAAGAAATAAACCTGGTTCACTAAGGGAAAAATATGTAAATTTGGTTCTCTCATGGAACCCACACCTAAACTATAGTATACCAGTGCGGTACCTGAGCCAACCAATGTAAGTATTCATACCCAACGTGCAATTCGAGCCAACTGTTAGTATTCCTATTGATGGGGTATTTGAGCCAAACATTAATATCCTTGTATTGGTGTGGTACCCGAGCTAACCAACAATCATAGATAATCATACATAATCACTTTCACAGTAAACAATAACACTTGAAACCACAAGTAAAGTATGAGATTATCAACATGATGTCATTTCATATGCTTCCTCAACATATATTGCACAAGTATACTATAAAGCAGTAGATATGCGTATATACATAAATTGGAAAGCATTCAACCATAACCTACATATCAATAGCCCGATACTTGATCCTATTATGATTACACATTCATTCCTTAAGAAATACCTCCCTAGTCCCATGAATTAATACTTTTCTAGTTCATTCAGTTCCCTTGATTATCACAAGTCCCAGAAATGGTTATAACCCAACAATTTCATAACACCTAACCATATAATTACCACCAAACCATCTCAACAAGAAAACTCAAGATTAACAATCAATAACTAAAGACCTGTAACATCTAGAAGTGCATGTTCTGTTGTAAGCTAAAGAGTTGCAGAAATATGCTGCAAATTTGCTGGTTTTTGGCTTTCATTAAGGAATTCATGGATCATATAAGGTAACCAGGTCCATGAAAGGCACTCGTTGAAGGAGCCTCACGAAAATAACTTACTTAAGTCTGGGACCACTTAGAGATATGTAGTCTGTAAATGGGTTCAGTGACTGTAGAACTGGTCGTAGTTCAATTTTAGAAATTTAGGTTGACAAGACGAATGGGCTACATGAGACTTATAGGGTTGTACGGAACATGGATAAATCCATAGACCACACACTAGGCTTTAGGAAAATTAGGTTAAGGAAAGTTGCACGAGAGGATGGATGGTCCATGTAAGGATCCATGAGTCGTGGACCTGCACACGGATGGGAGGTCCTGAAACTTTATTTTTTTATAGATGGACAAGACGGGATTCCACAGGTTGTGGGATGGTTGATGGCTCGTGGATGGTGCCCGTGGAAGGGATTCGGTAATTTTTAGCCAAAGTTATTTGGGTATTTCCTTACTCTTTTAACTTCTATACTACGTCATTTTGGGCTTATTTTGAAGACTTTAATTGGTTCCTAAGACCCCTAACCTCCCTCATTAACTCTCATTCTCTCTTAACTTCTCCAAGAAACCTAGGGGGTACAAGGATTTCAATCTTCCATTGAAGAGTTCACATAAGGATTTCTATCAAGCTATGTGGGAAATTCATCAATGGATCTTTCTCAATCCATTGAGTCCTAATAAACCCCGATTTATCATTTATGATTCTTCCCCAACTCAGGATTCGTGATTTTCTTATTGGTTCAATTGATTTTAAGTTTTACATCATGATTGATCTTATTATGCATGATTTTATCATAATACAATATTTTCGATAATATTTTTATGAATCCATTCTATTCAAAAAAATTATTATCATGAATTAAGCTATGCTGGTAAGCATACATTATGATATGAAGGATTTTATGAATCAAGGATACTTTCGAATAAAGTATCATCAAGTTTATATGAAACATGATGCGTCCAATTGAAGTACATTTCATTATGAAAGACTATCATGATTTAGATGCTTTCCATTAAAGTGTCTTGTAACACTATGTATAAATCATAATTTAAAAGAGCTATTCTTATGACTATGAGATTATGTATGAATGATTTGGTATTACTAGATTCTTACAATTTTACATATTATGAATATGATTATGCATGTTTTTTCCATTAGTAGTTTACTTAGCACCGAGTTTGACTAGTGTTGATTACCCAAGTCCCAGAACTACATGTTCCCGTAGGACTTAGTCTTAATTGACTCTAGTGGATTCACCTTAGCTCATAATTATGGTTCTTACTCCTTACCTTCGCAAGAAGGACACTTTCTTTTCGGTATGGGAGCAGTACACTTAGTTTATGTCGGTTAATGGTATCTCCCACATATTATTATAATTTTCACGAATATTGCATGACCTTGTACTATGTTTTCAAAATTAGATCATCAGTTTTCATGATATGTTTACTTGGTCATTGCATTCTCCTTCATTTAGACTTATCATGTTATTATGTCATGTTTATGCATTTCTCATGCTCAGTACATTTTGAGTATTGATTGTATACATTTTTGTGCATATATTATCTTATAATACAGATGTTGACGCATCCTATCAGGATCATGGTTAGAACATGAGTTTATCAACCTACACAGCCTTTGGTGAGTCCTCATGGTTCGAGGACATGCCACTTGTGTTTTTCTTATGATTATTTCAGATGTTATTTTCAGTTTCAGATGATTTGGGTGAGCTAAGGCTTGTCATATCAACTCACTTATAACAGAGGCTTATTTCGACATTAGTACTTCCTCTTATGAGTCTTTGTATTCAGATTTCCATATTATGTTAAGATAGTCAATTGATAATTTATTATTATTTTCATGATTATTTCAGTTATGTATGTTATCTAAGTGTCATGGTATGCCATGTAGTTCACTTACAGTCTCTCGGGATTCTAGGTACCATATCAAGTCTAGGGGTAGTCTTGGGTTGTGACAAGACTTGGTATTTAGTGCATCAGGTTCAAGTGTCTTTAGGGTGTCTAAAAGTCACATTAAGTAGATTATTGTTCATGGGTGTAAAGTGCGTGCCACATTTATGAATGACAAGCTACGAGATGTTTAAGAAATTGTACTTCTTTCATACTCTTGAATCGTATGATAGAGTTGAATTATATAAGGTTTCGTGCTAAATCATGTTCTATGCATTTTCAGAATAATACCTCCAAAAAGAGCTCCAGTGAGAAGTAATTTGAATGTGGAGCAAGAAGCACCACAAGCTCTAATTGATCCCTTGGCCGAGTAAGTCACACATGTGGAATTTAGTGTTGCTTTCCAAGTGTTAGCCCAAGCCATGACTACTCAAGATAATCATGAGGTTGTAGCTCCCGTGAAACCAAATGTGGGTATGGTGGTAACTAAAGTTTTAGACTTCACTCGAATGAATCCTTTAGAATTCCATAGTTCTACGGTGGACGAAGATCCACACGAGTTTGTTGGGGGATTCAAAGGATTTTCAAGATCATGGGTGTCACTCCGGTTAAAAATGTAGACTTGGATGGTTATCAATTGAAAGGTGTTACCCAAATTTGATTCAAGTAATGGAAGGAAGAAAGGGTTGTTGATGCGAGTCCTTTGGATTGGGCCAACTTCAAAGGTGCTTTCCTAGATCGACTCTTTTCTCTTGAGATGAAAGAGGAAAAGGTGCACGAGTTCATTAAGTTTAGGCAAGGCAATATAAGTGTGAAGGAATATTCTTTGAAATTCACTCGACTATGGTGGTTGATTCTTAGGGCCCATATGAGCAAGTTTGTTTCTGGTGTCTCAGAAAACGGTTGTGAAAAAGTGTAGAACTGCGATATTGATCAAGGATATGAACATTTCAAGGTTGATAACTCATGCTCAATAGGTTGAGGAAGAGAAGCTTAAAGAGAGTGTTACGGATACTAATAGGGTTTGGATCGATAGTGTTGACTACTCTCATTAGAGGTATTTGGTGGTGGTCGCTCTCAGTTTTGTCAGAGGTATTCACACCCGACCCCATCTTCTACTCGTGCCTAAGTTCAACAAGGATAGGGTGACAAACTCTAAGTCTCAAAGTAGTGCTTCTAGTGGACGTTTATTTCCGGTATGTCATAAGTGTGGGAAGAGCAATCCGAGAGAGTGTTTAGCCGGTACTAGCAGATGTTTTGGTTGTGGCAAGACTAGTTATAGGTTAAGGGATTGCCCTTCAGTTTCTAATCACGGTGGAGATGGTCATCAATAGACTCAGCCAAACACTTCTTCAAAACGCCCGACTCAAAAAGGTACTTCATCTAGTTCTGGTGGTGGAGAGTGTCAGAACAGGTTTTATGCTCTTCAGACTTGACAAGCTCAAGAGGTTCCCCTGATATGGTCACTAGTATGTTACGAGTATTTCAATATGATGTGTATGCCTTGTTAGATCCAGGAGCCACAATTTCCTTTGTGACTCCTTATGTTGCTATGAAGTTTGATGTCAATAGCAAAATTCTATTAGAATGCTTCGCAGTCCCTACTCCTATTGGCGAATCGATTTTAGCTAAATGGATTTTTCAGAAATTGCCTAGTCTCAATTTTTTTAGAAAATCACCTCAGTTGATCTAGTAAAGTAAGATATGCTTGATTTCGATGTTATTCTTAGCATGGATTGGCTTCATGCTTGTTATGCTTCCATCAACTGTAGAACTAGAGTTGTTAAATTTCAGTTTCTGAATTAACAAGTCATAGAGTGGAAGGGTAGTAATTTAGTGCCTATAGGTAAGTTTATCTCGTTCCTTAAGGTTAGAAATATGATTTATAAGGGTTGTATCTATTATCTAATTCAAGAGAGAGATACGAATTTTGAAACCCCTATTGTTGAGTGGTTTTTCATGTTGTGAATGAGTTTATGGAAGTGCTTCCAAATGATCTTCTAAGAGTTCCTACCCAAAGGGAGATCAACTACAGAATTGACCTTCTTCCAGATACCCAGCTTATCTCCATTCCTTCTTATAGAATGGCTCCAGTCGAGATCAAAGAGTTGAAAGATCAGTTAAAGGACCTTTTGGATAAGGGTTTTATTAGACCGAGTATTTCTCCATAAAGTTGTTTCGATTTTCTTTGTTCGTAAGAAAGATGGTTCTCTTCGAATGTGCATTGATTATCGACAATTGAGCAAGGTCACAATAAAGAATAAGTATCCTATCTCAAGGATGGACAACTTGTTCGATTAGCTTCAGGGTGCTAGCTTCTTCTCCAAGATTAACCTCTGATCGGATTATCATCAGCTTACAGTGAGAGAACGTGACATTCGAAAGACAATCTTCAAGACTCGATATGGTCACTATGAATTTGTGGTTAGGTTTTTGAACTAACAAATGCTCCTGCAACTTTCATGGACTTGATGAATTGGGTTTTCAAGCAGTACTTGAATGTGTTTGTCATTGTGTTTATAGATAACATCTTGATCTATCCTCCGGAGTGAGGAAAAGAATGCCAATCATCTAAGGATTGTCATGCAAGTTCTCAAGGATGGCTAGTTGTCCAAAGTTTATTAAGTGTGGATTTTGGTTGAGTTCTCAAGGATCGCTAATAAACTAAAAAATATTATTATTCCTTAATATTTTTTCCAAATTTAAGTAGGATACATATTTTTGCCAATATATTCATTGATTTCAAAGATAAAATGAAAAAAGGTTGACAATAACTTCATCAACAATATTTTTAAAGACATTATGAATGTTATATTTTAACCTTAAAATCAAGAATTATATTAACCAATACTTATAATTTTTCAATTCTACAAATATTAAGAAATATAAATATTTTAACTTTAAAATCAAGAATTATATTAACAAATACTTTAATTAATTTTTCAGTAAGAGCATTCTGACTCTTTTCCATTTATTAATATCAAAACAAGTCGCTCAAATTCTTCCAAGAGGAGCAGTTACGTTTACCCATAGCCATTTGATTGCCACCTATAAACACATACTACTAATGTGTAATATCTAGAGAAAAACCTCAAAATAGTTCCTTAACTTTAGATTAAGACTCAAAGTGATCCTCGGATTTTTACTAATAGGCCCATAAAGATAAGGGACTATTTTAGAATTTTTCTCAATTTCTACCAGACTCATAACGTATAACTTCTATCATGGATATTGCAATAATAAAGAGGGGGGAAAGACAAGAATTATACAAGAAATAAGAAAGAAGGCAAGGGTAAAGAGAGTGTCACATCACCTTCCTCCATATATTTATAGATATAGATCTGAATAGGATTGAATTAATACAAGTTATAGACTTACAAGTCCACTAATGCTTTAAAACAATGGGATTGCATGGAAAAACTGTATCTGGTGATTCAACTGCTTTCCCTTTTTAACTTCTTTGGACAAAAAAGGAATCAGCTCTTCTTTATAGTTAGTCCTGCATGAGTCTCTTTGGATTCTTGCAGGTGCGAGTCAACCAGATCTTCCACTGCAGTTTCATGGGATGTTCATGCAAGGAAAATAAATATGGAAACAAGAAAATACAGTAGAATTCTACAGAATTTTATCACAGACAAGACTCACACAAGGGAGGCAACACGTCTATACTGCCCTACATTGAAGCTGTTGTTCCTTTTGGGTTGCTGGAATTCTTCTGAAAGTTGATTAACCGCAAAAACAAGATACATATTAAGGCATGATGTAAAATGTGAAAAGCCATGTGCCCACTGAAAGGGCCACAATATTGAGGCAAGTTAGTCAAATAATAAAGAAGCATTTCTCCAACACCAAATGCATCCGGCATCATACTTCTTCCTAAAGCAGGTAATGGAAACAAAGGAAAAATATTTTATCACAGCGCATGATTAATTATACCACCAAATCCATAATCACAAATTCACAATGACAAAGATATCCTTTACAAACCATCTTAGTATTACTCCATGAAGAACTTGCCTGTGATTCAAAGATCCTCTGACTGTCATTGTAGTATTGATTTGGATGGTTAACCCCAGCATCACAAGATGAGCCATGAACAGCTTCAAAGGTCAAAGTGCATGCCAACTGCACAATTTTACAATCACAACATATGAAATAAGGTGACATAAAGCAGTGATAATTCATCAAATTATACACCAACCTGATAATGTCTATTTCGGACTTTGTCTATCACATCCTCCAGTGCTCGATTGCCTACTCTCATCCTGGTCAGAGCAGCTCTCAGATTCTCCTCACTGTTGAAGCAAATTTGGCAAGCCAATAAGGTAAAAGCTAATTGATAGTCTCTACCATCATATAGAGACAATAATAGGTCTTCACATAAAGTGAAAGGCACCTCTTCTGTTTCTTTTACTGGTTCAATCTTTGAAACATAGAACAATTTGAAGAAAATATCACTATTAAATTGCTTTTCACTCTTCCTTACTAATCAACTTCAGTTTCTATCTCGACAAAATAACACGGAGACAATACATAGTCATAGATAGTCTTGTTGGATGGTACAACATGCAAAAAGAATTTTGTAAATATTAAAGGCAGGCAACCTATATTATCTTTCAGTTCATGCATAGAACTACGAGTTCAAAAGATAAATGTGAATGTGCTATTAAAAAAGAAAAACATGGAATCTCATAAAGGAATTAGAGATTAAAAATGAAAGTAAACAAACAAAATTCAAAGAGATACCCCTTCGGGGGTGGCTCAGTGGTTTGGGCTTGGGACTTCTATGTTGGAGGTCTCAAGTTCGAAACCCCTTGCCAGGGACTTGCCTTCTGGGTCGAGCTCATCGCACTGGTTTTGCTTAGTGTGGGTTACCTCTCCTATGTGGTTTGCGAGCTATTGCATAGGAGCGGGGGTTTTACCCTGTGCGCACCCAAAGGGTAGCGGCTGCGGGTTTCCCTTGTCATCAAAAAAAAAATTCAAAGAGATTAAAGATACAAGGGAATTTGGTGAAATTCGTGGTGTTAGAATAGTAATAGGTATATACAATCCTACTTAGAATAGACATAGGAATAGGACTATTTTTTCATATTTAATTTGTGTAGCACCGTGCCATATTTCCGGTAACTACCTTTTTATAATCAACTTGTTTAGCACTGTGCCATCAGTTTGGTGACTATTTTCTCATATCTAATTTGTGTAGCACAGTGACATCATTCTAGTGACTACTTTTTCATATCCTATATGTGTAGCACCGTGCCATCCTTCTGGTAACTACTTTTTTATATCTGATATCTGATTTGTGTAGTGTTGACTTTGTCGTGCATCTCTCCGAACTATTTTTCATATTTAATTTGCATAGTACCGTAGATTTTTCCGAACTACTTTCTCATATCTGAGTTGCATGGCATTGTGTCTTTCGATGACTCCTCAGATTTGATTTGCAAAGTTCCATTCGTCTTTCCGGTGACTCCTCAAATCTGATTACCATAGGTTTGTGACATCATTTCGACCCTACCCATATTATTTCTCTTTTTCAATAGGGTCATGCCATCAATTCGACCTTTCCTATATAATTTCTATTTTCTAGTTGGGTCGTGCTATCATTCCGACCCTACCCATATAATTTTATTTCTTAGACTTTGACCACTTACAGCCATCAAATCTAATACTCCAGCATATGAGCATGTCTCGGCCAATTTTTCGATGACTTATTTAATATTGACTCATCTATTGATTCCAACACGATCCATATATTTTATATTAGATTTTGAGCACTTCATGGTCACAGTTGCATTGTGAAGAAGTCTATATGGAGAAACCACCTAATTTTGTTGCTCAAGCAAGCTTGGTTTGGGAAGTTCAACACTATAATTTTATTACTTGTTTTATCGGCATTATGCATCAAATTCAATATTTCATGAGAAGACTAAGCACATTGAGATTAACTGTCAATTTTGTGAAGTCAAGTGATCAACTTGCAGATATCTCACCAAGATCCTCATCGGTCCTCGTATTAGTTACATTTGTAACAAGCTAGATACATCTTATTTGTATGCACTAGCTTGAAGGAGAGTGTTAGAATAGTAATAGGTATATACAATCCTACTTAGAATAGGAATAGGAATAGTATATAGTGTCTTGCTTAGAAAAGGATTGTATTATAGTGTCCTAGTTGGAAAAGATGTCTATTGAAGTGTCTATAAATAGGGTCTCTCTGTAATAATGTAGAGACAACAATTCAATATTTTTTCCTATATTTCTCACAGTGGTATTATATTTCTAAGGCCAACACTCAATATCCAAGCAAGACACATTGTATTATCTAGGAATTAAGTGCAAGTTTGTGTAGTGAAAAAAGTTGTGACTATTGACTATTGTCCTTCAAACCTAAGATAAACATATTGATACAACGATCTCAATCCAACAAGTCCAAAAGTTTTTAAAAAAAAAATAGAACTGAGTCACTAACAGATAATAATGTCTTCTATCGTAAGTGTTGAGAATAGAATTAAATAAATAAAAATTTGTTTATTCTAACAACTTAAGCTTTTAGATGAGATGGTCATGCGCTTCAACATGGTATCAGAGTCGAACTCATCCTAATTCTTGTTTTATCCGATGTTAGACACCCTATACTTAGACTATATTGTTCACACTTCAATTGGCAAAAGGCGACGTTGAGCCTCACATTGGTGGTGGGATGGATACTTGGTCTCCCTATATGGTCTTGGATAGTCCTTACCCTATAAGCTAGCTTTTAAAATTCAGTTAGACCCAATGCCTATTTTCTTATCATGGTAATAGAGCCGGCAAAAGTGCTAAATTTGAGTCTCGCTGTCACTCATTATCAAAAAGAATTCCACGTGGGCCAGGGGCATGTTGAGAATATAATTAAGTAAATAAATTGTGTTATCTAACACAATTTAAGCTTTTAGATGAAATAGTCATACATTTCAACAGAACACTTAAGCAAATATTTATGGTCGACAACCAATAGCTTGCACTAACATAACTATAAAAAGAGTTTATCTTCTATGATGTAGTTCTCATGTTCAAGATACATAAAATGGTGTCCAACCCAAGGGCGGAGCTACAATGGGTTGAGGGTGTTTAATTGACACCCTTTGTTGGAAAATTATACGGTGTATATAGATAAAATATTGTTTAGTATGATTATATATTAAGTTTTGGACACCCTTGCAGCAACTTGATGGGTAGCTCAGTGGTAGAAGCTCTCCTTGAAAAGTCAAGGTTGTGTGTTGTTCGTGTGTTTGCAGGTTCGATTCCTGCAAGTTGTTATTTTATTTTTCAAAATATCTGACTCTTTAAAATAATAATAATTTATTATTTTCTATATCTATTAATTAAGTAATTATAATAATTAATAAATTTGTTATTTCTGAATTGTTATTTATTAAAATAATTATTAATTAGTGATGTAAAATATAAAATATATAAAAATGAATAAATATATCAATTATTGATTCTACTCTATGTTCTTATGTCTCATTGCTATCATTACCTTTGTAAAAACTTAATAGTATTTTTTTTAACTGTTTGTTCACTTTATATTTAATTAAATATGATCGATTAGTTACACATTTTGATTTTTAAAATTTTGGAGCATTCATTCCACAAAAAAAAAAATCAATCACTAATAAGACGTAGTTTGACTTGTGAAATTTTTTGGCACATCCATTTTTCAAAAAAAAAAATACTTACAACTTGGACACCCTTTCTGAAATTCCTGGCTACGCCACTGGTCCAACCCTTCATAAGACTTCAACACTCAAAGGTACTAACTACAACTGCTCATTACAGGAATCAAGAATTTAGTATCTAATTGAGGAGATGGGATTTTTCTTTACTTGGGGATAGGTAATGAAACTGGAAATTCCACCTTTTCTAAACCTTGATATTGATTAAGCTCTCTTGAGTTTCCTATATGGTCTCAATACTATTTAACATGGATTAAGGATTTAATTGTTTTTCTTTTTCTTTTTGGCACTCAGTGAAGCAAACAAGCAAGAATAATCCAAACTCACACTGGGAAGGCCTACAATTCAAGCAAAATGCTTGCTCCCAGAACTATCAACTGGGTTTTTCTCTCTTTTTCTTTTTCTTTTGGTAGGAATTGGACTTCCTAGAAACTTACAACTATGCATTAACCCATACAACTTCCTAAAAACTTAGATGTCCAAAAAATCTGTTAGCAAATTGCAGGATAATAAGAAGTTGTGCTTAATCAGTGACAGCCTGGAAGACCTCATTATCTCATCATGTTGCATCAAGAACATGCTACAGCCTGCACATCATGCAGATGGAAGCAAAAACATGAAAAGGCACTTGGCAGAGATGAAAGAAGCGATCGGAAAGTTAATTTGTCTCAGAGATTCAGGAATAAACATGGGTGATGAGCATCTCATGTTGTATAAAAGCAACAATTGCTCACTTCAGTGAACAAGATCAAATGCAACAGAAGATCAGTCTGACCTGAAATGACGATATGGACAGCCATGGTTATCTCCAACTCCAGGAGTTGATGATATAATCTTTTGACAAGAATAAGGTGTGTAATCCTGCACTCTTGCAAGAAAGTAATACGGGTGGTTTAGAAATCAAAGGAGAAAAGAATGTAAAATCTCAACCAAAAAAGAAAAAATAGCACAAGATGTAGAAATATTCGCGCTCTTATTTTCAGTCTTTATATATATCAGCAGAATCTTGAAACTATTCCAATGTTCTATGCTGACTCATGGGCATTCAAAGGAACAGAGAACTCGAAAGAAGACGGACAAAAGTCATTTTCTTCTGCTTTTTTCCTGCCTAAAAGAGAGAACAGAAGTGAAAGTTGATATCCAGAACTAGAAGAATTTGTTCTTTTTGTATTTCTTCTCTTGGTTGTTTCAGACATTAGAGCTCTTATTCGTGTGTTACATTTGTTGGTTTTTTTCGCAAGGTAATTCTCAGTTATAATACAGAATAGAATGTTCCAGCTTCCATCACAACTATGGAATACCAAATGCATAGACATTCTCACGAACTCTACATTTTCTGCAGTGCAACTTCAAATAAGTTACTTACCGTTCTCTTTCCTTCTTTCCCATAGTTGTGTCTTATGCTGTATGCATATTCTTTATCAAATCTTTCAGCACCAACCTACAAGAAAAATTTGTGCACTTAATTTTCCAGAGAAAATGAACACATCTGAGACCACCTTCTTCAGAAGGTGGAAAGCCATATCATCTGACAACCTTTCTTATCATTTGTTCACAGTCTATTCTCTCCTTATCCATAGTGGTAAATCTATTTCTAGCTAAGACACAAATATAGCATGTACAAGGAAAACTGAGGGCAACTCTTCTCCACAGTGCTTCTTGCCTCTAATAGCTTGCTCATGTTTGGACATGTTCAGTCCGTTACATTCGACAGAGGAAAACACTTGCAATGTGTAAAAAAAAAAATACATAGAGCACTAAATACTGCTTACTTTTCGGGAGAACTCAGCTCTCCAGAATGCAAGGGCATCATCCAACTTCAATCCAACACCCTACAAATAAAGCAAAACACTGTCAAAGAATGAACAGTGAAGAATTGATTCTTAGGATCGCTCATTGAGAGAACCTCAAACTAATACTCATGTTCTTAGGATCCACGTGCTTCAACCAAAGAATCTGTAACTCTAAACAAATTATTGACAAGAAGAGAGCCCTAATAGAACAAAAGAGAACTTCATGACTCTTTTCTTCTTTTTTCCTCTTAACTTACTTTCTTTCTTGACTGATCAAAACTGTAGGATAAAAATTGTTCTATACCACTAAGCCTATTTCCTTTTTTTTAAAAGCAATTACTTCTTAACCTCATCCAGAACCATTTCTTTGACCACCTTCTAGCTTGGTAAATCCTTTTGCTTTTTATTTTTCACATCTTTCTCTCTGGAAGGCATATATTTGACCTGAATCCTTGAATGCATAGTTTGTGTTTATCAAATTATTAATCATCCATTTTCTATAATGTCATGTGCAATAGCTAGCACATGTTGTTCAATAACAAAGAACGTCTGTTGGAGCATTCCTATTTGCAGAAAATTTCTAAATTCAGTTGTATTGAGTTTCCTTTTTGTATAAACAATTGGAAAACAATAATATATTGTCATAAATAGCCCCAATCCCCCCTCCCCCAAACCAATACAGAGAGAGGAACGACTGCATGAATACGATTCAACATCGATGAATCACCTAGAAGGAAAGTTTGTGATTTATTTTGGTGTAAATCAAAGACAAAAATGAATATAATGGATTGCTATACAGCGGAATAAAATATGTGAGTGCTCGGAGCAATGAAGTTCCATTAATCCTGTTATCACATCTAAAAAAATAGTTCAATTTTTTTAGGCAAAATCCTCATCAACCCTGATAATATAACCTTGAGAAATAGACCAAGTTGCATCCTCCCTCCATGCTTCAGATGATGATCCTCTCGTAGCTGCAATAAATCATAAACCATGGTGAAGGCGAACTTTTTGGAAAAGAAGGTGCAGTACCAAATCATCATAACTGCTTAAAAGTACAACAATTAAGAGATAATATGACAGTAAACCCTAAAAGGAACATACGATGTTAATGAACTTAGTTTCTTGATCAACTTCTAACCTTTTCGAAAAGATGACGCATACATAGAGGGAATGAACTCTTAGCAATCTGGTCAATGTCTTTTAGTGATATTTCTGCATGTTCTCTCGGCTGAAACAAAGGTTGGATTAGTCAAGTGAACGCAACAAGAACGTTACAACTGCAGAAGTAGATGATAATAAAAGAGCTCTAAACCACCTGGCTATAATCAGGACCCAGGTAACTTGTGGATAAGGCTTCAATAATCTAAAATATTGAAGGGAAGTTAGGTTTAGACATTAAGGAACATAAACAATCTTTGAGTGCAACTTCAAAACTAGCTCAATACTCACAGGAACCAAACGGTCCTTCTCCTGTTCTCTGATCATCGAAGTCCATTTTCTGAAATCAGTAAACTGAAACTTCTAAAAATCTAATGATGGAACCTAAGTTTTAACTTTAAAAGGAGTAAATAGATAAAATTCCAAAAGCAACATGCTAGCTGAAATGTCAGATGAACTCAACAACACATAGTCAGCTTAATGAGTTCCTGATATAGAAGAAATCTGACCGATGACAAATGTGGTCTCTCTAAACCATCAACTCAGATATAAGAAAAACAAGAGAAAATGAGAAACCTGATGCACAAAGTGGAAATGCACATGCTAATGACTAGAGGCTTACAAATAAAGCAGTAAACAAATCAATTTTCTTTGTTGTCTGATATATTGTTTATTGTTGGATGAGAAGCTGAACCAATTTGTTCAGCGATCCAGTTTCTAATGTGACATGCTCAACTAATTTGAAGCACTGCAGTCATTGAGAATCAAGTTCCGGAAAGGATAATTTCATTTTTACGACAAGAAATCAGCTTGAAACAAAGTTTAAAATAGTGAAAATAAGAGAAGTTACTTTCAATAATTGTTATTTTTAAGATGTTGCTTATCTAAGAATGGGTATGCTCATCTTTCCATGAAGACCAAAACTGGGGCAACCAACCTGTTTGTCAGCACTAGTGCTTTCGAAAGATGACTCCGAAACTGCGTGATAACTAGTGAAACCACCTGCAAGAATAAGCTATGTCACAGGAATTGGTATATTGGTATATTGATATATTAACATATTCATTTGGATGCTTCTGTGAGAAATATAGGAGAAATATATTATTGAAATTGTGTATCTACATTATTACATTGAGACCTTATTTATAGACACTACATTGGACTCCTTTTCAAATTAGGATTCCTATCCTTATTCTTATTCTAAGTAACACTACCCCTCAAGCTGGTGCATACAAATCATATGTACCTAGCTTGTTACAGATACAATTAATACGAGGACCGGTGAGAGACTTGGTGAAGATATTTGCAAGTTGATCATTTGACTTATCTCTTGAGAGGATCTTTTCCCTGACAAAGTGACGGTCAATCTCAATGTGCTTAGTCCTTTCATGAAACACTGGATTTGATGCGATATGAAGGGTCGCTTGATTATCACACACAAGTTCCATTGGACTGATTTCGTCAAATTTTAGCTCTTTGAGCAGCTGTTTGATCCAAACTAGCTCACAAATTGTTGCAGTCATTGCTCGATATTCTTATTATGCACTAGATCGAGCAACCACACTCCGTTTCTTACTCTTTCGGGACACCAAATTACCTCCTACTAAAACACAATATCCTGATGTCGAACGTCTATCGGAGGGTAATCCTGCCCGATCAGCGTTTGTCTATCCAGTGATATGCTCATGGCCTTGATACTCGAATAGTAGTCCTTTACCAGGAGCTGACTTTATATGTCGCAGAATACAAACAATTGCTTCCCAATGACTATCACAAGGGGAAGTCATAAGCTGACTTACAACACTCACACAAAAAGAAATGTCAAGTCTAGTCACTTTAAGATAATTCAGCTTTCCAACCACCCATCTATACCTTTCAGGATTACTGAGTGGCTCCCTCTATCCTGAAAAGAGTTTAACATTCGAAGTGTCAATGGGTCTACATCCCATCATTCTTGTCTCATCAAGAATGTCTAAGGCATACTTGCGTTAAGAAATAACAATACCTGATCTAGACTGAGCAACCTCAATACCTAGAAAATACTTCAGTCTGCCAAGGTCTTCAGTCTGGAAATGCTTAAAGAGATGTAGCTTCAAATGAGTGATACCATCTTGATCGTTGCCAGTGATAACAATATCATCAACATAAACAACAAAATAAATACACGATTTTGTGCAGAATGCCGATTAAACACAGAGTGATCAGCTTCACTATGAGTCATACCAAACCACTATGTTATGTCCCTCTAGACTTAGTTCTTTATGTTCCTGGTTCTCCTTTTAATCTAGCATTTGTTAGTCGTTTGACGCGTGCCCTATATTGTGGCATAACCTTGTTTGATGATTCTTTTCTCATGTAGGACAACAGTACGAGACAGATGATTGGCACAGGACATGAATCGCAAGGCCTTTACTATCTAACCTCTTCAAATTCCTTCACAGCATGCTCCGATATAGATCCTCCAGCCCTAATTCACAAACCTTTTGGACATCTCAGTCTATCCAAGCTACAGAAGATGGTGCCTAGTTTGCCTAGTTTATCCACATTAGATTGTGAGTTATGTCAACTTGGTAAACACATTCGTGCTACATTTACCCATATTAGTAAGAGTCGTTCAGTGTCTATTTTTTCATTAGTTCATTCTATTATTTGTGGTCCTAGTAGAGTAAGCTCACCCTTACGTTTTTGTTATTTTGTTAGTTTCATTGATGATTATTCAAGATGCACTTGGGTTTTCTTAATGAAAGATCGTTCTGAGTTATTTTCTATATTCAAAAGTTTCTTTGTTGAAATACAAAATCAGTTTGGTGTTTCCATTCATACTTTTCCTAGTGATAATGCCTTAGAATACTTATCCTCTCAATTTCAGAAATTTATGACTCACCGAGGAATTATTCACCAAACTTCTTGTACTTACACCCCTCAATAGAATGGTGTGGCAAAAAAGAATAATAGACATCTCATTGAGACAGCTTGCACTCTCCTCATTGAATCCCATGTTCCGTAGCGTTTTTGGGGTGATGCAATCCTTGCATCTTATTATTTGGCTTTTCCAACCCCTTTTGGTTTTGTTTGGATCCAATTGACCAGAGTAATAGCAAGAAGAGATTGTGAATAAACAATATCAGACAGAGGTGATATGTTACCAAAAATATGATCAGAAGCGCCCGAGTCCATGACCCATGATCCGAGAGTACTAGACTGTGAAACACAAGCATAAGAATTACCCGCAACATGAACATTAGGCTGAGTAACCGAGGCTACTTGTGGAGATGTTTGCTTACTTGCTTGATACAAAAGGAACTCATCATATTCTGCCAGAGAAATATGAGCATTATTAGGTGGTCGTTTGGTTTCGTTTGGATCCAATTGGCCAAAGTAATAGCAAGAAGAGATTGTGACTAAACAATATCAGACAGAGGTGATATGTTACCAGAATTATGATCAGAAGCGCACGAGTCCATGACCCATAATCCGAGCGTACTAGACTGTGAAACACAAGCATAAGAATTACCCGCAACATGAACATTAGGCTGAGTAACCGAGGCTACTTGTGGAGATGTTTGCTTACTTGCTTGATACCAAAGGAACTCATCATATTCTGCCAGAGAAATATGAGCATTATTAGGTGGTCGTTTGGTTTCGTTTGGATCCAATTGGCCAAAGTAATAGCAAGAAGAGATTGTGACTAAACAATATCAGACAGAGGTGATATGTTACCAGAATTATGATCAGAAGCGCACGAGTCCATGACCCATAATCCGAGCGTACTAGACTGTGAAACACAAGCATAAGAATTACCCGCAACATGAACATTAGGCTGAGTAACCGAGGCTACTTGTGGAGATGTTTGCTTACTTGCTTG
>JAJOOO010010046.1:0-16961 GCA_029582685.1 Solanum piurae
GTATAGTTAAAAGACCATTTTAGACATACTCCTATAGTTAAGAGACTATTATGACAATTTCTCTATCTATAAGACCCCCCCACCCCCCACCTCCACCCCCACCCCCCACCTCCACCCCCACCCCCTGATTCTTTACAAGGAAACTTGTATATAAACTAGGAATGGCAATAGAGTGGTGCGGGTTGAGCTTAACCTATAAAAAAATTAATTTGTTCCGCATAACAACTTTTTCTTATTTTCAACCCTCTCCGCATAGACCCGCCCCCTGTATGTGTCCTTCCCACATAATTTCTTTTAATATTTTCTTTTCTAGTTAAGTTTAATACTAAAAATAAAATTCATAAAATAAATTCATTAAGTTCTATTAATTTTATAGATAATGACTTGAGATTTTATTTTTTAGATGTCAATTGGGAAGCATGTAAAAAATGTAGTAAGGAAACTATCTTAATAGATAGTGTTCTATCACTGGTATAACATGTAAAAAATTAAATTAAATTTGAACACGCATAAAATCGCATAGACCCACCCGCATTAGTTTTTTTAAAAAACACTTCAATAACCCACACAACCTTAAATCCGCCCCATCCCGCTCTGCCCCGTATAACCTTAAATCCGCTCCGCCCCATAGCATTCCCTAATATAAACTTCATTCCTCAGCAAAAAATGAAGATATGGATGAATCAATATTAAATATGGAATTGTTTGTCATACATGATCTTCGTCTTAGTATATGATAATGGATTATAATACTAACAATTTTATTTGTTCTTGGGAATTCGTTGGACATAATAACATCTTGCTTATGTTACTATAATTATATACTTTAAAATTAACATATAAAATACTAGCACATACCTTTTTATTATTATTATTATTATTATTATTATAATAAGAAGTGCATATAAGAAGGTATCACGTGGTGATTTGATAGTGACTTGAGACCTGTAATATTGCATATTTGGTGTACATATCCTCTTTTTGTTTGATACACTTTTTATGAAATTTATATTCTCTACTTTCCCTTTTGATTCACTATATAAATTTGGAACCTCAAAATCTGGTCGATTCATAGTATATAGTCCTTTCGAATTACACTTGTAGGAAAAGTTTGTTCAGACAAATTAAAGTAAAGTTGTGTTATGCTGAATTATATGAATTAAACTAATCTAAATTTTATTCTAGTTGTATGTCTTTGTTGTTTTGGAATAAGATGTTAAGAATGGGAAACATGTCATTTCTAATTAACTACAGTATTTTTTTGTCTCGATTAATGTGATCGTCTTCTTATTTTAGTTAATTTTTTAAAAGATAATATATTTTTATATTTAATAATAATTTAACTTTATACTTCTCATTTATTCTTAATAAGTTGTAATCATAATTTTATTAGAATCTTTATTCTTTCTTATATTTTGTATCTAATTAAAAACAACTTCAAATAACTTGAAAGGACAGAAAAATAACAGTGACACAAAAGTCAAAAAGGATCGATCGAAAAAGATAAGAACATTATTACAATTTTTTATTAAGTTAGGTAAAATGTAATTGTTATGAACCATCAAAGCATATAGTCCAGTTATTGATAATTACATTTTTCACATATATATGTGAATTTAAGGGTGTGTTTATTACTGAGAAAAATATTTTATTTTCTATATTTAATTGGTAAAATTTTTTAGATAATTTTTCTTTTTAGAAAAATAAAATTTGTTTAAATGAGTAAGATGTCTTTCTTTATGAAAGTAGGAAGTTAAACTTCACATCAAGTGACATTCTACATTAATTAATTATGTGTCTTCCAATTCAACTCTTCATGCACTGACTTTCTTACCTACCTCATTTTCACCTCCACATTCTTAGCTAGCGTTTGACCATAAATTTCTAAATATTTTTGGCAAATATTATTTGTGTTAAAATTTGGGTGAAATTTCACCATGTGTTTGGCCATAGTATTTGAGAAACATATTTCACTTTTTTAGGAAATATGATTTATACCCATAAGTTTTAAAAACTAGCAAAACTAACCATAGGTTTGTATTACAAGTCAATTGAATCTTCGTTGCAACAAATAACAAGTAGTATCCATGACATTTGAGCAATATGGTAGTTCTGAGTGAGTGCAACAAGCATCATTACATATATCGTGAAGTAGACAAAACACATGACTTTGTTACCTTGAGACGATTGTTCATCAATAATCATCATCACTTGCATTTTCACTGAATATTTCATCACTACTTTGGTGTTTACGTAAAATAATTATGTAATAAAACGCAAACAACTAATATAGAGGGTGTTTTTGCAAAAGATGAAAGTTTGGTGTAGAAATAAAATTTTAAAAAAAATCTCAAATAATGAGATTTGATCCAAATACTAGTTTTTTATAGTATTTGGAAATTTGGGTTATTTGCCAAAAATATTTTGTTGGGTATGTAACAAGAGTTAATGGGAAATGGAGGGAAGATGGAAAAAGAGGAAAAATCAAAGTTGGGAACTTGAAAAATCTTCTTACGCTTTAGTGAAAAGTAATTTCTCCCTCATCGGTGGAGGAAAGAAAAATAGAAGAGTTTAAATATAGAAACACTCCTATTAATTGTTAAAAGGGTTGAAAAGAGGGACCCCCCTCGCGCAGTCGTCGTCGTCGCTCGCTCGACTTTGACTTTGGAAAATGATCGAGAGATTATTTTTTGGACAAAGTTTATTTTAATTATTTAGTTAATTATTTATTTAATTAATTAAATTATATTAAATAGCCACAAAACGTTAATTAACCGAAATGGTTTCAATTATTCAGTTAATTGACCGACCCGACTCGAATTCGCGCGCGACCCATTTTATTTAAATTCTTTTCCGTTTTATTTAAATTTCCAACCGTTGGAAGTGACTGTTCTGAAAGGTTGCAACTTTCAGAAACAGCCATGACCGTTTGAAAGGTTGCAAACTTTCATGAATAGTCGTGTGGATTTTGAAAGGATTGCAACCTTTCGGTACCAGTTGCTCTTGCCTATAAATACATTAATTCTTCAGAATCTTTCCTTACGAATTTTTCTGATTTCTTCTTCTTCTTCTTCTGCCCAAAGTTTCTTCGTGTACTTCACTGTTGTTGAGTGGTTCGCTTACACCAAAGTTTTGGGTATCAATACGCTGGTGATTGAGATCATTCTATCATGGGAGGACATATTCCAAATCAAACCTCGGATATTCCAGATTTTAGTTTGTTAATTAATTTCTGTTCATCTATTCTTACTGGTCTGTTAAACTTTGGTTACTTCGTGTTTCTGCAAAGTTTATTAACATCAGTAATTCTGTTTTTAAACACAAATTGGCAACATATTTGTCAAATAATAACAAATTGTATGGACAAACACTATTTGTCAAATTTTCTTCCAAATAATACTTGGGAAATCTATGGTCAAACGGGTCCTTACCCTTCATCACCACGTTCATATTTTCACCTTTCATTGTATTTATATAGATTACATATAAAAAAAAATTAAAATAATTTTATTTACTTATATATCAAATACAAATAAATAAATAAATTATGTTTACTTTTTCAGTCATCACGACAGCATCAAAGTTGATCTTAATAAAATGTGTACTTTTATCATCTCATTATTTAAGTAAGTAAATCATTCGTCACGTTATTTGTATAATTTAATTTAATTCGATACCCAAAAGTTAATGAATTAATATAATATGATCCATTCACATTGCTACAATTGATTGCCAAGTGCCACCGTCCCAAACTCATGTCCACGACTGAGTGACCTTTTGGGAGACAAAAAGAATAAAATTACTCCCTCTCTCCCTAATTATTTGTCCACTTTTCATTTTTTAGTTGTCCCTAATTACTTATCCATTTTTACAAATCAAGAAAAGACAATTTTTTTTTACCTATTATACCCTTAATTAATTACTTTGCAAAAGGTACAATTTCTTGAAAATCTTAAGTTTTTAATTCATCCACTTCATAATTAATAGGGGTAAAATAGTAAACTCACTATGCCAATTATTGTTTTCTTAATAGGTGTGTCAATTCAAAAGTGGACAAATAATTAGGAACAGAGGGAATATTAAATAAAATTATTAAATCGATATAATAAATAAAGAAAACAAAGCATCAAAATAAATATCTATAAATTATATGTATCGTCCTAATCAAAATGTCTTAGTTTAATTGATTATAAAAAAATTAAAATAATAATTATTGTTTGAATATTAGTAGAAATAAGCAAACGATTTTATTAACACATTCGAGTACTTAAACATTTCACAATTAGGAAATTAAATTTAAAATGTGAATAGTTCTTTTAATTTAACAGTATTAAACTTGTCACGTAAAATATCAAAATTGAAAAATTTACTATATACTACTATGTTAAGTTGTTAACTTTTACTTGTCCATTATTTTAAAATAGATTTTTACTTTTAACATTTTAAAATAGGATTAAAAATAATAATCATATTTTACTCTTAATATTAATTACTTATTTCTCAAATTATTGTTCAAAATTCAATACTAAATATCAATTATTATAATATCATAATATTAATTATTATTATTTTTAAAACGTGCAAAATTGTTTTTCCAATGGAATAATAATAATAATAATAAATTGACAGGTGAAATTCAATCAATCCATGCTAGAACTCAGCTAAAGTCAAAGTAAAGACGAGATGATTTGATAACAGGAAGGGAAAGAATAACTCCAAAATATTAATTACGAATGTTTATTGTGAGTTTCTTTTCAAAGAGTAAATTTGAATTGTTTTCCCCTTCTAATTAGGAATGTTTATTGCATGATAGTTCATGAAAATGCCCAACTAAAAGAATAAAACAAACTTGTTTCAACCAAAAGATTAAAATTGATAATTGTTTTTTAAGGGAAAAATGACAAATATATTTTGAACTATCATGAATGGTACGCAGATACTCTCCGTTATACTTTTTGGAACAGTGGTACCCCTGCCGTCAAAAAACTAGAGCATATATGCACTTCACTCTAACGGGAGACCAAATAGGGACACGTGACACAATCTTATCCATTGATCCGATATTTAATAAATGTCGGGTCGATGGATAAGATTATGACACGTGTATGTCTGTTAGTATAAAGGGTATATATGTTCTAGTTTTTTTACGGCAGTGGCACCAATGTTCCAAAAGTATGACGGAGGATACATGCATACAGTGGCGAATTTACAGCCAAAAAATTGGGCACCCGCATCCGTGGTCTCTTCGTAAAATTAGATATTTTATATGTATATTTTTTAAGATTTTGTATAATATTATATTCTTGCACCCGTACTACAAGATGTCTAAATGATCCACATGGTTAAATGTTGAGCTTTTGACATTGAGATTAAGGATCAACTCTCACTTCAATACATTTTACTTGGTGCATCCATGTTTGAAAAAATCCTAGATTCGCCTCTGCATGCATATAATTTACGATAGTTCAAAGATATATTTGTCCTTTTTCCCTTAATTTAATAAATTTTACCTTACATGCTTTTTTCTTAGTAAAACGTATAAGGTGAAAAAGAAAAAAGAAAGTAAAGTGAGCTTTGGAATTAGGTGTACATCGGTATTTGAAATTTTGGTGACGTAATTTGGAAATTTGGGTTTAAAATTATTATATCATCATATCAATTAAATTTGGTATGGTTCAGCATTTCAAAGTTCAATATCGGTATTTTGCGGTATGGTAAATTAATAACTAAGAGTTTGTTCAATTTCGACTATTATATACTCATATAATACTTAGAAGATTATGACTTCGAGAATTCAGAAAAGGATCTCAATTGTATTATACTAACACATTACACATGTAGAAATATATATGCAAATAAAAGTACAAACAACTCATTTTGTTAATCAATTATATTTCAATCAAAATAGAGTTGTCAAACTTTTAACGTTTATATATTTATATTGGGTTGCATATTGTTAGTATATATATTATTGATATACTAATACTCACTTCGTTTAAAAAAGAATGACTTCATTTCTTTTTTAGTCTGTTTCAGAAAGAATGTCTTTTTGGGGAAAAGGACAAATATACACCCGAACTATCGTAAATGGTATGCAAATACCCTTCGTCATACTTTTGTGACATTCGTGTCCCCGCTGTTCAAAAACTAGAGCATATCCATTTAGTCTTCTGTTAGAGTGAAGGGGCATATATGCTCTAGTTTTTAGACGGCAGGGGCACCAATGTTCCAAAAGTATGACGGAAGGTATCTGCATACCATTTACGATAGTTCGGGGGTATATTTCTCCTTTTTTCCTTTCTTTTTTGACAACACTTTAACTTCAATTTTTCACATGACATGTTTAAGGCCACAAGATTAAAGAGCATTTTGGTACATTTGACATAACTTTAATTTAGAACCACAAGATTTAAAAGTCTTCTTTCTTTTTTTAAACTTCGTTCCAAGTCAAACTAGGACATTTTTTTTTGAAACAGAGAGAGTACTAAATTGCATATTCAGTATTATTTCTAAATATAAAATATCATACTGAATATAAAAAAAAATTAAAATATATATTTTATACCATATCTATTATTATAACACCAAAATTGAAATATTAGAAATTATGATATACTATATGATGCTCACTCCTACTTGGAATGAAACGGAAGGAAGTGAGTAATGAAAGAAGCATTAGTATCAAAAACATCAAATCCGTACGCGGTGTATTTGGGGCGTCAACAACACCGAGTAAGACTCTGTCCCACTCCATGTCTCCATCCCACTTCACTCCACCAAATCTCACCCATATGTTCTACTCTCTTTTACTACTCCTTAGACTTTGACATCTGTTAAATACTCTAATATTCTATACGTTTCATTTTATATGTTATTTATTGTTAGTTTTTTTTTAAAAATATTTTATTATAATTAAAAATAATTTAATTTCAAATTTTCACTTTATTTTCTAATGAAATAATTGACTATTACATAAATATCTAAAAATTATTTTAAACAATATACTGTATAAGTTTTTTTCTTAAATATCGTGCTGAGTTAAACAGTGCCATATAAAATAGGATAATAATAAATTCAATATTTCAGAAATTATATTTAAAAATGACTATAATTAATACTTAACAGTAAAAATAAACTAAATGATAAATTATTTTTTAATTTTTTAAATTGACTAAGTAAAAATTTAACAATAATATTTAGTGTAATAATCAAGTTTAAGTAAATGAAGAAAATATTATATTAGAAGAGGTGTGTGACTCTATATCGGACTCACTTTAAAGTTTATTGTTTAGCTTTCTTTGCCCAACTTGGATGTACTAGAATAAACTAATGAGTAGATAGCACTTTTTTTATATTTCCGCTAGTGGAAATATTTTTTTCCTTATAAATAAAGTCAGCACATGTTAAATATGCTTCAGATGCTTAATATATGGCACGTTTTTTTCAGTCGACATATAAAATGAGCTTTCTAACATCATCTTGCCAAATATAGTGGGCCCGGTACCATCAAAATCACCAGGTGATTTCATCCGATCTCACACTACAGGTATAATTTCAATCTTTCAATATTTGATAGAATCGAATTTAAAATTTAAAATCTTATAAATTGATAAACAAAAACTCATTAAGGGCTCATAGTTTAATATTTGTCAAAAAAAAAATTGAAGTATTTTTGCTATTACATGCTCCAAATAGTCAAAAAACACACCAACAAAAATTATATTTGAATTTACGATCAAAACTAAATTGTTTGACTTTAGAAATTCAAATGTACTATGCACATAATTGAGATAGATAAAGTATTTATACTCGATGTTAAAGAATTTAAGTTCAACTGAATTGTCATTATATAAGTTTTGTTCGTCTCTAAAAATGGGGAGGCAAATGCAATTACAAGAACAAAACATTACTCACATTAATACCTCATGATTTTTACATTTCATTCGACAATAATGATTTTTGCCGAACTACATACTGCACAACCCGAAAATGAATAGACGTGCAACTACTATTTTTTTTCTAGGTACTATAGAGCCCAGATTTGATTTTTAAAAATTACAACAGGGCAAAGCACCTTAATATACTAATTTCTTATTTATTTATTTTTAGTTTTTTTTAAATTTCAATTCGAGTAACTGAAGTTTAATTTCTTTTAATATTCATGGACTCGGCGTATAGTGAAAGTTTATTGCAGTGGACTGGACTGTCTTTTTTAGTAACGGAAACTTAAAAGCTGTGAACATTCCCGCCAGAATCAGAAGAGTCGCCATTGAAATTCATCATGGTCAACCAATCTTGAATTTCATTGTCACCCATCAATTGATCCCAAATTTCATTTCCAAAATCCGAATTATTATTCGCTGTCTGCGATTGCTGAGGCTCTTCTGGTATTTGTTGAGGTGAAGAAGATAAAGTGCTCTGTTGTTCTTGAGTGTCAACAGTATAATCCGCAAATGAAAAATTCAATTTAGCTCGTGGTCCCCTGAATTCAATGGCGGCTTTATCATAAGCTCTAGCTGCTTCTTCTGCCGTAGTGAAAGTTCCCAGCCAAACACGTGCAGCTTTTCGAGGATCGCGAATTTCTGCTGCCCATTTCCCCCATGGCCTCTGTCTCACTCCTCTGTAATTCTTCTTCTTTTTCTTGGCGATCGCGACTGTAGTAGTACTACTCTTCTTCTTATTATCAATAATAGGAGCAGCCACAGCAGCAGGTGCAGAAGAAGAAGAAGAAAATGTGGTACCAAAAATGTCGCAGCCTAAACAACCTTGAATTCTGCAAAATTGACAAGGTTCTTGTTCTGCAGGGACACCCAATACTTGTTCGAAACTAGTGGACATACTAGTAGAAGGCGAAGATGAAGAAGTAACAGTGGTGGTGGTAGTGGAGGCAGTAGAATAATTGTATGGCGAAAAGACATTGAATTCTTGATTGTTTTGCATTGGAATATTACCATTGATGACATTTTTCAGAGTCGCAACCATAACAGAGTACTCTTCATCTCCAGTAAGCCTTGGTTGCTGCGGCTGAAGTTGATTGTTATTTTGGAGGGAATTCGAAGTCGGTCTAAATCTCTTATTTAACCAATGCATAATTGAAATTTTTGGTCTTTTAAGTTTCAGATAGTTATTTTATTTTTCTAGTTGAGTTGTGAAGTAAGGTCAAAGGGGAAGCAGTGGTTTATATACCGTGGAAGATGACAGCTCATACACTTTTAATACACGGAGTAAGAAATTTTAGAGCTTAGTAAAAAATGATTCAGTTATTCAGGTGATGTATTTGATGACACCATTTTGTGGGGGAGCGTTCACACGCTATTTTTTCGCTTGGACCGCCTTATCAGTTATGTTTGCGCTAAAAGATAATTTTGGGGTCCATTCCCCACTTAAATAACGCCATTTTTTCTCCCTCTAATTTTTTAGGCCATTTAAGAAGTGTACGTATAAATTAATAGTGGATATGTGAGGTGGGAAGTTTTAGTAATATGATGTAAATATGGGTGTAAGTTTCGTATATATTTAATTTTATTACTAAAAAAATAATAAAAATAAAATTTTCAATAATTCTATAAATAAATTTAAAATAGTTAAAGATAATTTTTAAAATGAAATTATCATCCACTCCATTATCGATCTCCATATCTAATAATCTTCCCCATTGATCTTTTTAAGCCCTGTGCTTAATTTTTGTGGACATTACCTAAATTATGATTGGGATTGTTGATTTGGGTAGGGGTTGAAAAGTTGAAAATTTGAAATTATATCTGAACATGCAATTTCAATTTCAAAAGTTGTATTTTTTATGATAAATATGAAAATTAAATTTCACAAATTTAGAATTTTAAATTAAAACTTTTATTCAAACTATATATAAATATTACACACTAATTTTCAAGTCAAACTTCAATTTTGTAATTCGAATTGCATATAAAAAAACGGTTGGGTGTCAAAAGGTGTGATTGGAAAATGAAGGGTTAGTGATTTTTTTGAAGAGTTGTGACTTTTTTGATGTGTTGTACTTTTCTGAAGAATTGCGACTTTTCGGAAAGATTGTGACTTTTTCGAATGGTATGACTTCTCGAAAAATTGTGACTTTTTTAAACGGTTGTGATTTTTCCGAAAGTTCGCGACTTTTTTGAAAATTTGCGACTTTTTCAAAGAGTTGTGATATTCCGATAGTGCACAATAAGCACTTGTTCATACTACACTTTGTTGTCTATAAATAGTGGGGGTTTCTCTCATTTTTTAACAATGAATTTTCTAAACTTCTTATTACTATAGAGAAACAAATTCTAGTTTACTTTATTGTCGTTGAGTGGTTAGCTGACACCGTAATTTTAGATACTGATACACCGGTGAGTAAAATTGCACTATCCTGAAAGGACACATTCTAGTAACCTCAAGTACTTGAGGGCAATAATTTTCTAAATGGATACATTATGCATTCTATGGACTTAATTTACTAATTTTAATGTTCTAATTTTAAAAAGAGAAAATACATAATTACCCGATCGAACTTATACCGGTTTTTGAAGTAGACACCTAAAGTTTGCGCGAGTTGTATTACCCCACGAAATTATTTTAAAGTAGCATATATACCTCCTTTTTCGGTCATTCCCAATTGAAATAAGGCAGGTGCAAATCACGCACCAATCCTAATCTACCACCTGTCATTCACTATTTAACTTTTAATTCTTTTCATTTTTGCCTTTAATTTTCTGCTTTATTTCCTTTCCTTTTCTTTTTTGAATTTTTTCTCTTTTAAATTTCTTCTTTGCCTCTGATTTCTCAAATTTGTCTTTTGAATTGCACCATCACAAATCATAGTGACAACACTCCATCATTGCACTACTTAATCACTACAACATCATGACAAATAATCAAATATGAAAATTAAAAATTCTATCAAATCAAAATTTAAATCATCATCTTCATCCTAAATCGTCTTCTTTATATAAACATCACCATTTTCGATCTTTAAGTTTTAGGAAAGAAAAAAATTGTTTAGTTAAGTTTTGAAAAGAAGAAGATAGAATCTAATAATATCGCATTTTAAAATACAAAATTTGAGAAAGAATGATGGTTTTTAATTTTTGGCCGGTTGAAAAAGCTTCTTAAAAGGCTATTAATGGTGATTTGAGGAAGATGGGTCTAATTTATTAATTAGAAAAATCAAATTAAAAATGTCACATGATATTTTAACAATGGTTTGGGGCTGTAATACTACTCTTTCACGCGCCCAATTTTCGTGAGAACACAATCATAAAGAAGTTTGTAAACCAACTTCAGCATTAGCACATGTTAGAATTTTTCTCTTTTTTTTTTCTCCTCCTTTCATCCATCTCTTTCTTAGAATAAAATAAATTACAAACACACAATTAAATTTGACAAGGAATAAAATATATATTTTGTAAAAAATTAAAGACCCAATTTATGTAACGTTATTTCTTTTTAGTCATTTTTAATTTTTTTGAAATAAATGGTAAAAGTACAGCATCTAGCTAAAGCGCAAAGTCGTAATCCAACATGTCTAATCATACAGTATTAGTCTGTTAATTCATCATTAACAAAATGAATAAATACTTGTGTTATTTTTTCGAATAAGAAACTGTTAATTCAGGGCTGTAAATGACCAAATATGTAAAAGAGATCCGCGTTTCACTTAGCAGATATACTAACACAAGCCAATAATAACTCAATTAACTCGGTTGATTACTTAATTTGATTCCTAATGTTCCAACGTTATTTTAAGAACTCCACCAATTCATAATCACATCTTAATTCGATCTATGATTTTATTATTAGCCCATTTGAACATGCGATAGAAATCATGATTCAAATTAGATTGATATTTTGTTCGAATATGTAATTTGATTTCTTAAACTATATCCCCCTCCCCCCAATAGATATGAAAATCCCAAAAGTTATAAAATACTTGTAAAATTTCTCCGATTCTTATAAGTCGAAAAAGAAAACAAGCTCTATTGCATGCAGTGGCGGAGCCACCTTAGAATGAGGGGGGTCATCCGACCCCCCTCCGGCGAAAAATTATATGATTTATACATGATTAAAATAATTTTAAAGTATATATAATAGATGTCGAACCCCCTTCGGCTATTTCGTGTGTCTATTTTTTTAGATTTTGAATCCCCTTATTGAAAATCATGGCTCCGCCACTAATTGCATGAACGTTAAAAAAGTTGAAACCAATAAACTCGTGCTATTGAGAAAAAAGGGAAGAGGTAGTACAACAAATGATACTTTTCTTTTTTTGTCCTAATTGCAGATTCGTTTGTTGTACAAATATAATATTGACAAGAGAAAAAGCTCTTCATTCCTTTTTCTTTTTAGTACGTTTAAAAGTTTTCTATTTTTTTTTAGTAATTTTTTAAATTCAACTTTCTGCGCCATATGTTTAAGAGTCTATTTGGATTGATTTAAAAGTTGGTCAAACCTATTTTAAAGTTATTTTTAGCTTTTGAAAGTGTTTGTCAAGATTAAAAATAACTTAAAATAAGTTTAAAATGACTTTAATAAAGTTAAAATTAAAAAATAGGTCTACCTTACTTTTTTTTATTTTTTACTTAATGGTCATTTAAGTTTGACTTTTTTAAAAAAATAAAAAGTTAAAAGCTATTTTTTAAAGCCAATCAAAATAGACTCTAAGTTCATATTCCATATATTCTTAATTTAAAATCATAATATTTTTAAAAAATATTTATTAAATCAAATTGAGGAAAATAAATTAAAACAGAGAAAATATCTTTTTTATGGAGTCATGTTGATTAGACGTTTCACGGAATCACAAGGTTGTAATTTTGTGGGCACCAAACGCCCCCAACAACGTGAGATTTTTGAGGTTTAATTTTCACTTATTATATACTCCGTACACTCTATATTTTAGCAATAAGTGCTCTTAATATATAGTGTGGTGCAGCTTAGGTCGGCAACTAAAGACTCAAGATTCCCCCTTTCAAGTCAAGATATAATAATAGCATGAGTTAGATATAAAGGCTCAAGTTAACCCTCAACTTATTGGCAATGAATTCTTCAATTAAATAATACTCCCTCCGTTTTAAATCACTTGTCCATTTTTTTGTTATTTTAGTTGTCCCTAATTATTTGTCCATTTTGACAAATTAAGAAAGAACAATTTGTTTTACCTATTATATCCTCAATTAGTTACTTTGAAAAAAAGTAGAATTTTTTGAAAATCTTAAGTTTTTAATTCCCACTTCATAGTTAATAGGGGTAAAATGGTAAACTTACTATGTTAATAATTATTTTCTTAATAAGTGTGTCAATTGATTTCTTTATATAGTCTATGACAGTTCTTTCTTTTAAGCTAGCTTTTCATATTGATTTAGCTAGGGCTAAGGTCCATTTCTTTATCGTTGTAGTAAATGATTTATCTCAACTCATTGTTTCCGAGTCCTATATTGTACACGCTTCATATGCTCAAGCTTGGATGTGTGGTGGTGTTGGAGTATCCCACATGCAGTGGCGGAGCTAGAACTTCGACTAAGGGGTGTCAAAATATAAAGAAGTAAAATCGCATAGAAGTTAAGGAGTGTCACTGTGTAATATATATATATATTTTTTTTGTAATTTTCTAACGAAGTGGTGTCGATCGACATTCCTCAACTACATGTGGCTCCACTACCCACATCGATGGTTAAAGGGTCATTGATTTCCTCACACAGTCTTAGACAATCATATATTTAACTAACTTTTTGAATTGAGTTAAACCTAAAATCCATTCCTTCGTCATATTCAAAAAATTACACCGAGAATTTTCCTCATATAAAGGGGATTCAACATGCAAGTTATACTATATCGGTGTTTTAACAATAATCGTGTTTGTAGGTTACTAGGTATATCTTACTCAGGTGACGTATATAGCACAAAAGTTATAAGACAAATAACAAGATATATTATGGATAAATGTGAATTTATATCCACACAAATAATTGAATAAATAATAGTAAATGGATTTGAAGCACATGGTGCTATAGTTTTAGGACAAAAAAGATATAGATAAATGTGGATTTATATCCACACAAATAGATTTGAAGCCTTTTTGTAGTTAGCTTATATCTCTATTTGTAATATCTCTGTCTCAATTTATATAATTTATTTTCTTTTTAATTAATATAAAAAAGATAATATATTTCTATATTTAATAATAATTTAATTTTAAAATATTCATCTTTTCATTAATGAAATATATTTTAACCATATAAATATATTTTTTTAGACTATAAATTTCAAAAGTTTATTTTTTTTAATTTTGTGTCAAGTCAAACAACTCATATAAATAGACACGGATGAAGTATTTCTTTTCAAATCAAACAATGATAAGTGTCATTTTGATTTGACTCAAAAAAGTTCACTTTATTCAAACAATGGCACTTTTCCTTCTTTTCTTCTTATTTTTTTTCTTTCTAAAACTAAGGTCGGTATAGCAGTTTTCTCATGTGACTCAATAAATAGTTATAGCACTAATTAAGTAGTTATCCTCATGACTCATATATGCATTATAAAATGGAGGGAAAAAACAAAGGTCTTGTCTAGAAATTGGCATCTATAAAGTCATAAATTAATGAAATTATTATTCATAGAAAAGCAATGAGTACAATAAACAAATATATATGTTATTATTAATGTGAATATAACAAACAAATTTTACAGTTGAAGAATATATAGTTTCAAAAATAAAAGAAATTGGAGTATACTCGCATTTGACACTGGCCTGAGTGGAAGACTACCAAATTATAAATTATATATCTCAGTTAATTTCGCTACAATTATAAGATACAAATTTATTTGAAAGTAATACACCAATTAATATGAATAATATGGCGAAATATTCATATGAATTATTATTATTTCTTAAAAAACGTACGATATCTAATAAAAAATGTGTCAAGTAAAGATTGGTCAAGTAAAATAAAACATATGGAACACAAGAATAATTTGTCAACTAACATTAAATTTTCATAAAAAAGGCATGAGACCACAATTGACAAAAGTAACATAGACATTGCTATAAATGACAATTGACAAAAGTATTAAAGAAATAAATATTGTTTGACTTTTTATTGTTAGTGTGGCCACGTACTTCACGCTAAAAAGGTCTCTTATGGCTACATACGGCTCCAAGCTTCTAATTTTAGTAAAAATTGACTCAGTCATCTATTTAACTTTATCTCTCAGTTGATTTCGCTACAATTATAAGATACACATTTATTTGAAAGTAATACACCAAGTAGTAAAAGTATTTGACTTGCAAAACATTGACCATTATGTTAATTTATTTATTTATAAATTATTGACTTATTCTTTGATTATATATAGAAAGGTTAAATAGAAAGTAGACTTTTCCCCAACCAATTTAGAAATAGGTTTGTTTGTTAATTTTGGCTTAGGCCAGTACTTGTTTATTATTAATTTGTTTTAATTAATAAAATGGCCTATACGGCTAAAATATTGTTTTTTTTAAAAAAAAAGGACTTATTCTTTGATTAAGTTGATTGATTTCATTTTAATATAAACATCCAACTTTTTCACACGAAATGATTAGCCTGCACATTTTTCCTTTAACTGATCACAAATTCACAATATACCATAAGTTGATTGAGTTGTCATCCATGGACCATGAGACTACATATATGATGTGGCTTGTGATAGACCATTTTTTTTCCTCAATCTTAAAATATCTTACTTTTTTTTAATTCCATACCTCATTTATGAACTACACTGGATATATTGTTATTGGTTGTATAATTATGTTCAATTTCTTAAAAAGAAAAAAAAAGCTCACATGTATGTTATACAAATACAATGAGGATTCAACTCTTTGAAAAGTTAATTTTATCAACGATTTTCGACTCAATTACGTGTAAATACAAGCTAAACTTTAACTCTTGCCTTTATAATTCAAACAAACTTTGATACGCCTCGACTATTTCATTAAGTACTTATTATATCTCACCATCATATGTATGACCTGGAAGGGAAGGAATCACGATAACGTTTTTAATTAGTTTTTTTCTTCTTCTTCTGTGTAGAGGCATTTCTTTAACCTAATTGATAGTTATTAGGATGAATCAGGGAGAGATATGAAATCTCTATGATTTTCTTCCATTCTTGGAACTGTCACATGCACCCTTACACCTTGTTTTGTATTGTATTGTATTATATTGTCAATTTAAATACAATGTTTGTTGAAATTATACTGTATCATATTGTTTAAATTCATTGTTATGTAACAATGAAATGGAACGACCGATTTGGTATGTGATCGCATCGTTACCTTAATATTTTCTTCTCATTTTGTTTTTATTTATTATGTAATAATCTTATTTCATCTTTTATCCTACATTTTCATAATAGTTCTACCCCGTACCCTACTTTTCTTGTAGGTTTATCATTCAAATTATGTAACGATGAAGAACGATACAATCTATCAAGCATTGTATTTATTAAGACAATACAGTACAATATAACACAATACAATACATTATGAAACAATACGTAATAATTATCCAAACAAAGTGTTAGTGCTTTTCTTTCAGCGTTTGATGTGTAAACTGTAAAGTATTCTACTACTGTTAGTACAGCCAATTCTTTCGACAAATCTATCGACTGTAATTTCTTTCGTCAGACCTTCCACATAGGTCTCTGCAAATTATTTTGGAAAACTGTAATGTTAGCTGCCTAGCAAAATGATACATTTTTCTCACAAAATATAGTATATTATACGTATTATTAAACGATAGATATACAGTTTTAACACAAAATAGTGTATATTTAGCTAATTATTTTGGACCAAATATGTAATGACAGATGTAGACCAAAGTGAAGATGGTTTGCTTGAATACTTGTTTAGGGGAACAATTATACAAGGAGACACCTATTATTTTGTACACCAAAAATGTAATGACAAGTTAAACTGATAAATG
>JAJOOO010010047.1:0-19715 GCA_029582685.1 Solanum piurae
GTGATGATTGTCCAATATAATTTAAGTAGATGAAAACCACTTCCTAAACTAAGTACTCCATCTAATGAATTGAGTTTGAATGATGCATGTATTGATATGTAGTCGTCCTAATTATAATTATGCCACTAGAAAAATTGTTACGGCTACCAATATTAATTAGCAGTACTAATTTATGCTTGCAGATTATTGCAGTAATTACTTGCTTAGTTTTTTTTGGTTGTAATTGTTTAAAAATTAAGTAATGATAGTGTGCCTAGTTAAAATAGTACTGGATCAAGTCGTATTCCCCACATTTCATATATAGATGACAAATGTCTTTATTCGAAGTTAATGTATCCTTTTTCCTATCCACTCTCTATATTCTTAATTGCATGACATATTTTTTACTCAATAACAGATAGGTTTGATGAAGTTTAGTAACAATGCAAGAATTTTTTTTGTCATTTTGTCTTTCGCATGAAAATTTGTATGTTTTCATTCCTCGTAGTTCAATCGATCTCATACTGTTTTATTCGAGCTTGTTTTTCACATGTAGGACTTCTTAATTGTAATTTCTAAATGCGAAGTCAACCTATGCTTCAACTTATTGAATTTTTTTTATTTTTTTTTAAAAAAAACTTCTAGAAAAGGTGTTCTGCCGACCTAAAAGTTTGTTTCATGTTACACGAACATATGTACCAAGCCATTTTGATGGCATGATTCCATGTCTAAACACATTTTTTATTGATAACACGTTACTAAAGTGAAACAAACTCTTAGATAGTTTATGGATTTGAATCGATTAATAGACCCTTTATAGTGACATATAAGGTCTATTCATTAAAGTTGGAAATGATTAAAACCAACAAAAGGTGCATATCTCCCTAACGAAGATGGGAAGGAAGAGCAATATCATAACTATTGATTTGGCGGTACTTATCCCATTTTTCTTCAAGACATGAAACAAACATTAACTCACAATTAATGGATGTTTCTATTGTATTTTAGATGATGTATCTATCGAGGGCGCGAAATAAGAATTGATTTCACAATTCCATCAATAATATATAGTCCACCCCATCTACCCGGACTTTTTGATAGTTATATGTCTATGCATAGCAAGAAATTTATGATAGGATTATTTTAGGGGAAAAGTAAGGTATTATTGAAGGCGTGTTAACATAAAGAGACAGAGTCCAAAATCAAGTACCCACCAAAGGCAAACGTCAGATAAAAAGGTATTACGAATAATCAATTAACTAAATATGAAATTATGGCCCATTTTTTGTCCTCTATATTTTGGCTTCTTCTCAATTGGCCACATTGTTGAACAACCCCCGGCCCTCTACTTTGTAAAAGTATTTTAAGAGATAAAGATAGGTGTATATTCAAATGAAGAAAAAGTACAAATTAAATCAAACACAATAAGGTGGATAGAATTACTGATTCAGATATCCCGCATATTGTGCTGAAAAATTCTAGTGTAAAGTGTAAACTAAAATAAATAGAATCAAGAAACATGTTCATGAGTTATTTGATGAAGTTCATAATATATTATTAGCCCCACAACTTTTTACCGGAAATACATAATGTACATTCTCCTAATTCCTATATTTAGAATCCAAAGAAAATATTCTTGCTATGCAATATAGAATATATATGTTTAAGCATCCAATCATATGAGGCATTGGAAATGACCAAGAATCTTTTCTACTTTTTTTAATCTTTTGTGAAAAGTTTATGCTTTGCTAAATAAGAAAGAAATCCCAGTAATATAGATATATATATATATATATATTATATATAGTGTGTTCTAAATTCCCTTGGGGTTGTAGAGAAGAAATGGAATCCTAGTTGGACGCACTATGATTATTATTTTATTTAAATACAAAAAGGAGTAATATATTCAACAATCATTGAAGTGCTCGAATAATGCAAATACTGTAGCTATTACAATCATTATCCATTCACTTTTGTCACCCACGTCTAGTACTAGCAAATGTTTCAGAGCTACATCTCTTTAATTTTCATTTTCAGCTTCTTCTCATCAAACATAATAATGTCCTCAAATTTCTAATTTATTTAAACTTGTCTTAATCCTATAAGTAACTAATATGTTTTTCTTACTTTATATGTTCCAAGTTGTAGAACTAATTTAAATGGTTTATTACGATATTCATTGTTTATTAAGTGACTGCATTTTTCGGTGATTAATATACAAATTAAATTCAGATTCATTATCACTAAGTGGCTGTAGTTTAGTGGTAAGAATTCCACGTTGTGGCCGTGGAGACCTGGGCTCGAATCCCAGCAGCCACAATCTCATTTTCTTTTATCAATTAGTCACTTTTTCACTAGTTATGATTTATAAGATATTAAATCCTCATAAAACCTTTTTATTATTTTCGACATGAAATTTACCTTCTAATTATTTTTTAAAGTCAAGTGTCATGGAAACAATATTACCATTTCATCCATTTTTACTTTTTTAAAAGGATTCTATATAATCGAGAATTTCTTGTTGTATTTGGGTCAAATTTGTTGAAAATGGTACTCCAATACTGAATTCATTAACAATTACAACTTGTTGATTACTTACAAATTTATTCAGACCGTCACGTGTATGAATTACTTGATCTCCTTATATAATCTTGAACAAATTCTTTCTTTGAACTAACTTTTGGATTGAGTTAGGCTCAAAATTTATTTCTATATCAAATTAGTGTAGATATCCATTAAGCAGTGGTTGGCTGGTCTCTATGCTATCTCAATCTCAATAATAAATAGTAAAAGGGCGGCATCTAATTGAACAAGAAATTAGCTTAGTGTCAGTTGAACTACATTTTCCGTGGGAAAGTCATATAATAGCATTTTACCAAAATTGAATGAAGAATTAATTGTCCTACTTTTCTACATCTAATTGTAAGGTAGAAATACACAATTGAGTAGAGTTACGTTACACATACTTTTCAGTAGACCTACTTAATTCCTACTATATACGTTGTCATTTTTTTATTGGTCGAATAGATCATCAAAATCTCCATGAATTTGGCAAATTTATTCAGTGCACACTTAAACTTTACATTGGCCTAATTACCCCTCTTGAAAAGGTAATTAGATTAACGTAAAATTTAGGTGTGCATTAAGTAAAACTTATCAAAACCAATTTTTTTTTGTTTATATTATTTATTACAAAGTTGAATTGTAAGCTCAAAACAAATTAAAGCAGTCCTAATCTTATCTCTGTTAAATGAATTTAGGCTGATTTTCTGTACTAGTTTTAATATTGGTTCGATTGTAGTCATTAGTCAACTCATGATGGAAAGCTATCAGCTGCCCAAAAAGAAAATCAATTTGCAAAATAAAATGAACCAACTCACACCAATATTGATGATTATATATATTAGTTAATGAACTATACTCCAAAGCTGCTGAAGTACCGCTAGAAATTTTAATCATGTGTCTCACGTAACCAATACTGGTACTAAAGTGAAGGAGTTCAAAAATTAGAACTAACTAATTAAGACGACTTACTTTTTATTTCTCTTCTTATAAAAACGATTTGAGTAAAACTTTAAAGGATGGTTTCAGTTATAAAATATTATAGTGTGGATGTCCACTACACCAAGAAGTTACTCTCACCCATTATCTCCATTACTTTCCTCCATTATGAAAATAATCATAACCTCCATAACCTCCAACTTTATAACCATTATTCTTGTAACTTTTCACTTCTATAACCTCATCCATTATATTCATGTTAATGTCATGTTTATGACTAACCTTTTGTATGCCTCTATGTTACACTATAAATAGAGGCATAAGGGTTCATATTGTATACATTTGAAGACTTGGAATAATAAGAAAAACTTGCATCTCTTGTCTCCCTATTTCTATTGCTTTCATCTTCTACATTTCTTGTCTTATTTTGCTTTAGTTTTACAACACGTTATCAGCACGAGTTGCTCATTCTCCGTCAAGAATCAATGGTAGGTATTTCTTGATTTTTATGAATTATCCTAATAATTCTTCGGTTGCATGGTATACTTCATATCCTATATATTATTTGTACCAACAAAGCTTGTTTTGTGGTTATTTTAAAATGGTTAGTAAATTATGATAAGCTTCATAACAATGTTGAGAGGGACTATTAAAATGTTTTAATTTATTTTAACTTGAAACTTTTATATGGTTCCAACATGTTGTTCTAATTAATTAGTTTTGTTCATTTTTACTCAATTTTAAGTCAAATTCAGATTATATTTATGGTATTCAATATTATTTTTTTGGTAATGCATTTGGTTTATTAAGACATTGATTGAGGGTAATACGGTGAATTCAAGTTTCACCGCACCAAGTGGGTAAGACACCGAGTAAAGTTTGCACCATGATAATAAGAAGTTGGGTTCAAGTCCCATTGATTTATGACCAAAGGTGTCTTTATATGAGTAAGACATTGGATTTAAGTCCTAATGCACTATAGTGATGATATGATGATGACTAACATAAAGTTGTATACTTTTGATTGAGTCATGAAATTTGCCCAATTAATTTGCTCTATTCTCTTATGTGAATGTGGTAGCAGTGCATAATATGTCTGAAAAATGACAAGTGGTTGAATGTATGAATATGGGTGTACTTGGTAAGATGTTAATGGTCATCATTGTGGTAATTAAAAGGAAGAACATTATGGGTTCTTAAGATGGTCCTTCAAATGTGAAGGTAATTTTGTCCATCAAAGTGGTATGAAAGGTTATTGGGCACATTGTTTCTTAAGATGGTCCTTCAAATGTGAAGGTAATTTTTATCCATCAAAGTGGTATGAAAAGATATTGGGCACATTGTTGTTGATGCAACCCAATTTGAAAAGTTTTGTAAATCCTCCATCAAAATAAAGGAATACAAAGTGGTAGTACAATTGGTACATTGGACCTCTTAAAGTGATGTTGAGGTGAGTCACATAAATTTGATAATGTCAAAGCATGACAATGAGTTCTGATAAAAATTTATGGAGCATGTACAAATAGTTACGGTTCATTTCTTGAAGAGAATGTGACTTGTGTTTGTATGGATAAGGACATGTTCATGTATGGTTGGATAAATGTCACATCTCACCTCTACGGGAGGTTTGAGATATTGAAAACAAATATTTTGACATAAATGGTCATTTTGGTCATATACTTTGAGTACTACACAAATATTGTGGTATGTTTTATTATGAACTATTGGAGGACAAAAGAAAGAAATAATTATTTTCTATAAAGGTTGTGGTCATGACCAAAATAAATGTTGTTGTGTGGCAACACAAATTTGTCATTAGTTGTCAAGAAATAAGTCTTGCATGCAATAATTTTAGCCATGACAATAATAATAATTTTCTCCTTGAAGGAGATGGTCACCATAAGAATGGTGTTGTGAAATTTGTGGCAGTATACAGGCTTAATTAAGAGTTTCGGAAGAACTAATTTGTTACTATCCAGAAATGAAAATATTTCATAATATTGAGGTTGTAGTAATTCTCAAAAGAAACTTTTTAAGTTTTGGAGGAATTGAAAAAAATTATTATATTGAGACTGTAAATTATTGAAAGATTAAATATCTTCAGATTACTACAATCAAAGTAGGTTATGAATATTCACATAAAAAGTTACCCGCCTTTCTCTTGTTTGTTGTTACAAATATAGGCATGATGATGAAATCGCATGCAAAAGTAAATTAGAAGTTTACTAGAATAAAATCAGTTGGCATAACCGGTTGACCATTTCGGTTCTAATGTGATGCAAAAGAATTGAGAATTCATGTGGTTATATGTTGAAGAAATAAAGGATTCTTCAAGAATTCTCATGTGTTGCTTGTTCTCATGATAAAATGATCATTGTACCAGCTAAGGTTGAGATTATATCCCCTGAAATTATTTGGAACATATAAAAAGATGAATACCGTTCACCTGCCATGTGAACCGCTTACTATTATGATTTAATAGATGCATCTATGGTATGGTCACATGTGAATTTGTATCAACTTACAAATTGGTTTTTGTAAGGTTGTTTGCTCAAATTGTTAAATTAAGAGCACAGTTCCAAACTATAAAATTATGTTGATAATACTGGTTGGTTTAGCAGAAATTGATTGCCTCCAATTATAGCTAGACCACTGATTATGAGAACAAATCTCTCAAATAAAATTTGGTATGAGATGAATTTATTTAACAGGTATGCATCAAGCCAACAAGGTTCTCTCATCACAATTGGTTCAGGGTCAGGAACCAAATAATTTCCATCTAAAAATTTGATGTGTGCACATATGATTTTATTGCTCCACCAAGCACAAAGATGAATTTTCAAATGAGGTTGGGGTGAATGTTAGATTTCCTAACATTAGGGGGAGATATGTTTAGCATTTGAAATTATGTGTGGGGTGAATTATCTAGATCCTCGTTAAAAATGTGAACTTGAAGTTCAAGAGATAATTCATTTGCGAAATGTTGCAAATAATTTGCCAGATGTATTTGTTGACCCAATATTTTAATTAAGCTGCAAATGCTCCAATAAATAGTCCTTGAAGGACAGAGTCTATGGTACTCCAGAAGCGTGATAGACCAATCGATTTCAAACATAAAACTCCTTGAGGAAGGAGAGGAGCAAATTATCAAAATGGTCATGATAATGAGGTAAGTGCTTTGAAAGAGAACTATCACATAACACTTCATAAAACCTTGACAAAGGTTCAGGTACCTGAAAATGATGAAAAATGAAGAGATCTCCATAAGTTATGTCGTATTGAAATCGAGTCAAATGACCATCGACGGTATCTTTGATATGAAGTAGCACTCAATGCTATAAGTGGTTACGAGGATCTTAAATTCGAATCTGTCATATAATGTGACCATATAAATGATTGGCCAATAAAATGCACTATTCAAGTATATTTTGTTTCACTTAGAAAAATGATGTTTTTGAACTTATAGTTCATAGATCAAAATATATGTCAGTGGGATACAAATAAATCATTGTGCGAAAGTATAACCGTAAGATATAAAATATTGTTTGTGCCTCGGGGCATAAAGGGTTTTGGCAGAAGTCCTGACATTATTAAATGGAGATATGTTCTCCAGTGGTGGATGTAATGAGACTTATTTCAATCTGGCAATAGATGAAATACTTGAATATGTATAATGACTGATTATCATGTCTAACTAGACGATGAAGGTTATATGAAAATTCTTGAAGGATTAAAAAGGTCTTAAAACAATTCCATTGAGTACCCAGAGAAATAATTTTTTCAACCTCATAAAAATGATTTAAAATGTCATGTATTAGTGCAATTGGTGCACTTACAGATTGTTGGTTATGCAAATACTAGAAGATTATTTGATATACTTATATAAAAGTTATGTGAGGGGATTGTCATATTATCATTCAAGTTAAGCCAAGCAACTAACAAAGCAAATGACTCAACACATAGAAGATGTGTGATTTTCTTTGAGAAGAAAAGACGAGCAACATATAAAATTGAAATGATCAATCTCTGAGTTAGAAATGATTTGATTATGTAGATGCAGAATATTTATTTGATTTGCATAAAGCTTAATCGCAAAAGAGCTATTTGTTTGCATATGGAGGCACGACAATAGCTTGGCATTCAAAGAATCAAACATTGATAATATTGATCTATGAAGTAAGTCGGGAGTGTGTATGGTTGGAATCATGATCTATCATATTCAAAAAATATGTTATTTTCTTTTTGAAAGGATATAACAGCCACCATATACGAAAATAATATATATCTCAATTGAAGGGAGGATACAATCAAAGGAGATCGGACAAAGCATATTTCATCAAACATCTTTTTCACACATGATCTTCAACAAAATGGTGAGATAGACGTTCAAAGACACATTCAAGTGATAATCTTGTAAATTTATTCACTAAGGATTGCCAACATCAATATTTGAGAAGTTGTGATATAAGATTGGAATGCATCGTCTCCGAGATATCAAGTAAAGTTTTATCAGGGGGAGAAAAATACGCGTTGTACTCTTTTCCTTAACCATGGTTTTGAGTTTTTCTGGTAAGGTTTTTAACGAGGCAACATTCAAAGTGTATTAAAAGATATGTGTACTTTTTTTCCTTCACTAGAATTTTTTTCCCACAGGATTTTTTCCTAGTAAGGTTTTAACGAGGCATATTATCTATGGACATCCAAGGGGGAGTGTTATAAAATATTATAGTGTGGATGTCCACTACACCAAGAAGTTACTCTCACCCATTATCTCCATTACTTTCCTCCATTATGAAGATAGCCATAACCTCCATAACCTCCAACTTTATAACCATTATTCTTGTAACCTTTCACTTCTATAACCTCCTCCATTATATTCATGTTAATGTCATGTTTATGACTAACCTTTTGTATGCTTCTATGTTACACTATAAATAGAGGCATAAGGGTTCATATTGTATACACTTGAAGACTTGGAATAATAAGAAAAACTCTCATCTCTTGTCTCCCTATTTCTATTGCTTTCATCTTCTACATTTCTTGTCTTATTTTGCTTTAGTTTTACAACAGTTTCAGAGTTTTCCCTATATTTTTTGCTTCGTAACTAAGATATCAATAATGACTTTTAGATTAATTGTGAAAAGTCACAATTTTAGGACTCATTTTGCCATGCGATATGGTATCATAATATGGAATTATGAGATGAAATTGAAGTTTTGTTTGGACATGCGATATGGAATTTTTGTGTTGTATATTTTCTCATAAACATAAGAATCTCATAAATTGTAAAAACTATTAAAATAGCCCCAATTATTTATTCAATCTTACCAAATAAACAAAAATTTATAAAATTGCATAATAAATTATTACAAAACTATTTGTTCTCCACTTAAGTAACTGTTTCATCTAACTTTAATTCAATAAAAAAAAATTGAACATTAATTGTAGTGTACTAGTCTTTAATATAATCCTCTCACATAGTACATACAATTTCCTTACGTTGAACTTGCATTTCTTGATCATGTGATTGAGAAGACGAACCAACATATTGTTACTTTGAGTTGTAATAAATACAAAACGGTAGAAGTAATAAATTAGATTTTGGAGTAAATGAAGAGAACAAATTTATTACTGATCAACAAGATCGGTTGGTGTGAGTTAAAGTGACTGTATGTTGGTGAGAATAATAAATTTTATGTCGGTGAGAATAATAAATTTTAAAAAGTAATGATGTAATTATAAATTTTATTTACATATGAAATAAATGGTTAGGTAGATATAAATGTGGGGTTGTTTTAACAAAATATAAACTTGTGGATCAATTTATGTATTAAAAATATCTCAAATCATGATATGGAATTTCATATCATGGTTTTTTGGAGAATATGGAATCACATCTCATGATATGAAATCATGAGATGAAATTAGCGTAAAATTGCATGTCCAAACACTAATTTCTTCTCACGATTCTATATCGTGATATGGTATCGTATGGCCAAACGCCTGCTTAATTTCTTGGTGAAGTTACAAACTACATGTGACTACTGTTTAATTAGATCTAATTGACAAGTTTCCATTTTGGGTGATGCTTCTTGAGACTTTTATGTACATTACATGACTACTCCTCTCATGTAAATAATTCCACTGAAATCTACAAAACAATTGATTATTCACACAAACTACTCAAGTGTTCAATCCTCACAAAAATGAACAATATGATGGTCTACCTTACCTAACTATATGTCCTACACACTAGGGAATAGATACAGTGCCTTTTAAATCAACTTTAAAATAAAAATATCACATTTCTATGTTAAAATCAATTTTTAGTTTTAATATTCATATTTTGTCTTTAATAACATTATCTGATAGAAATGATATATTATATTTAAAATTATAAAATCCTTTTTTATATTTAAAATTATAAAAATAAATTTTATTCTATATTTTACGTAAATATTCGACCAAATAAAAATACATAAAATGTGACAGAGTAAGTATAATATAATAACAAATAAACAAATGAGTTGGAGGCCACAGTAGGGACTGCAAGTAGAAGGCAGCGGCCGCCTAAGGGCTAGTTGGATCACCAACATTGTGATGCAATGATTTAGATATTTCATTTTTAATTAAAAATTTTGAATTTGAGTTTTGGAAATTAAAAAATATTATTTTAAGAGTGTTACTTCCTAGATTGAGCATTATAATACATAAATTTAAATTAAATATGTTCAAATATAAATATCAAACACTAAATGAAAAATTAAGTTGAACCAGCTTCCCCAAAAACAAGATTTGGTTGGGTCATATCGACGTAGAATGGTCCATTGCTTAAGGCACCAATATTAGCACATTCTCCCATTATGGAATGTCTCCCCACTTTTTACTCAAACATCCACATTTATTTTCCACAAACCAAACGTTTTATTCAATTAAAGTTGGCATTTTCCGGCCAAAAGCATATCCTTCATTTTCCGTTTCCTTTTATATGTCATTTTTGTTATAAATAATTAGTCTATAATATTTGTCATTTCATAAAATTAATGCATAAAGTATAATATTCTTCCTATTTTATCATTGTGAGTTATTAGCCTTGAAAATATACATTTGACCAACATAGAAAAACTAAGTGAATAATTCATGTTCATGGGTCAAATTAATTAATCAAAATAAATTAATTCATATTCATTGATTGAAAAGTTGACCATAAAAAAATTAAATTAGGGTAGAATAATAAACTCACTTAATTTCTTAATGCACATAAAATTAAAATGGTGACATATAAATAGGAACGGAGGGAGTACACCCTTGGTTCACTTTTATTCGTTAAATATTTCTTTATTTAATTTTTATTTATTATTTTCAATAAATTAAGAAAATATTTTATTTTTCCTTTATTTATTTATTACTGAGTTATTGTCTTTGAAAAATATAGTGAGTAAATAATTGATATCCTATCAATTAATATAAATAAAATAATAAACTCACTATACTAATTATTATTATTATTTTAATAAGTGTGTCATAAGTTAAAATTTCAGAAGTAAATTCGAAAAAAGGTAGAAATAATAACTAACAGAAAGATTGACATTAGAATCCACCCAACTGATTTTATCCAAATTAAATAATGTAATAGTAGTAAATAATCCAAATTAAACTTTCAAATTACACAACACCGACTATTTAAATTATAATTGTAAATTTATCCAATAATGCACCCGTCCATCTAGTCGTGTTTTATGTAGCGATATATTCAAACCGAATATAAAGTTTAAAAATATCAAAATTGTTTTGTTTAATATTACTGATACTGAAACACAATATCAAAGACAATATTGATAGGTTAGTTAATGAAGAGAATATTACTACATCATAATTTAAAATCAAATAGTATATTAAAAATATATATTAAAGTTTGACATTAATTATGATATAATATTAATGATAGTAAAACATATTAAAATATTTTAAAGAAGTCAATATTAGAGAGCAATTACCGCATCAACAAATAAAATTTCAATATTATTATTTATTAGTATCCTTATATTTTAAAAAAATTAAGTACTATATCGGTTTACTTTTACTTGTTCCTTGTTGAAAAAATAATTTCATTTTTATTTGTCATTTTTTGTAAAAAAAAAAAGTATTATTACTTCTTGGAAATTTTACACAAATTTCATATGATAAGGACTAATTATATGTAAAAAAAAGTATTATTATTTGTAATTTTTTTAATCATAGAAAATTTTAAAGAATATGATAAATAAATTATATATTTAAATATTTTTTCCTTTTTTTATGTTTTACCGAGCATCAACCGTTTATTCCTCAAATCACTTTTTAAGACCTAAAACATCAATAAGCAGGGCAAGTTTAATAAAATAATGTCAATTACTCCTTTGTTTCATATTTAATGATCACTTTTCGCGAAATCATAAATAAAAAAATAATTTTATTAATTTATCCCTTAAAAAACTCCTTGAGAATTTTACAAATAAATATGAACATTCTAAAAAAGAACTAATTATAAGAATAATATAAAAAAATATATAATTAATATTTTTCTAATTTAATAAGGTTAACAACTAATATAGAACAACAACTTTTATTACTATAATTTTCAACTAATATGAGATGGGATAATATTATTTTGTAAACCAAATGCGCTGCGACAAGTAAAAGTGAGAAGAAAGTAATACAAAAGTTGTTATTAAGGAAATAAACATGTTGGTCACTCTTGACCAAGAAAATCGTGTTAATTAGAGGTGAGGGATGAAGAAATAATGAAAGCTATTCTTGAGAATTAAATAACAGTAAAATTAATTTGTTGATAAGTATTAAATTATACTAAGTATTGTGCATGAATCTGAACTAGTTTATAGATATACGGTAGCTGTCGTGTTCTTGAGATAATCGTCCTTCCCTCAAATACCCCTTTTATTGTCCTTTCTGTTTTTGTTTTTCTTTCTATTTTAATATCGCTTTGAGTTCACGCTTACCAATTACAGATGTGAAGAACTATATGGGTTTCCTAAATTCTTGCTTAATTTTGATTGCGTGAACCCCATGTTTGGTTTCTTGATACAAAATTCGAAGCAACTTTTGTTATGTATTTCTCTGCTTTGAGTGAAATTTCTTGAGGAATTTATGATACTTTCGGTTTACTTATGCTTTTACACTGAGAAAGTTGGAAAAAGCTGTTTTGAATTTGGTGCAAGATTGAAGGTAAAGAAAAGGGGAAATTTCTGAATTTAATAAGTTATAGTGAAAAAAAAAAAAGAACAAGCGGATCAGAAGAAGATCGAATCGACACAAAACAAAGTATATATTCTCTTCTGCCCCCTTTTTCTGCTTGTTAGCATACTGTTTTTATTCTTTGCTTTCTAAGTTATGAGTGCAAAACATGTTGCTTTATTGAAGTTAGGATTATATAAATTTGTATATTGAAAATTTGGGGTATTGAGAAATTGAATCTTTTTTTTTTTTGTTATATGCAAAATAACAGAGAAATGGCAACACAAGTGGAGGCTCCGAATGGAATTAGGTCACGAGGGAAGCATTATTACACAATGTGGCAAACTGTATTTGAAGTGGATACGAAATACGTGCCGATCAAACCCATTGGGAGAGGAGCTTATGGTGTGGTTTGTTCCTCAGTGAATAGGGAGACAAATGAGAAAGTTGCTATCAAGAAGATTAATAACGTGTTTTCGAATAGAATTGATGCACTTAGAACTCTAAGAGAATTGAAGCTATTGCGGCATATAAGGCATGAGAATGTGATTGCTTTGAAGGATGTGATGATGCCTATTCATAGAAGTAGTTTCAAGGATATCTATTTGGTTTATGAGTTGATGGATACGGATCTTAATCATATCATTAAGTCGCCGCAGCCTTTATCTGATGATCATTGCAAGTATTTTCTTTTTCAGGTATTGCCTAGCTTGTGAACTCATTTCTGTTTGCTGTCCTTATTGCTCTTAATACACATAATGCATTTATACATTTCTAAGTCTACCTTAATGGTAAGTTTTTCAGCACTTGATTGAGTTTTATCTTCTCGATGTTTAGTTGATGGTTACATTCAGGATTCTCAGTTTTATCTGATATCTAGATGGAGAAATGAAGGGAAGAAGAGAGGTAGAAGAAAAACTGACTTTCCCAAGCAAAAAGTTTACCCTTTTTGACAATTTTACTTGTAGCAAGCAGACCAAAGAGTAAAATGATATCAAATTGCTAAAATTGAACTAACTTTATCATTCTCCTTTTGGCTACCTTTTGTTATCAACTGTCAAGTAACTCGTATGTTTGCCTCTATCTTGTTTTAGTGTGTTTCTCTTCATGAAACATATAGTGCAATAAGCTTGAGCCTTTTGACATGTAACGGCACTTACGGAGGTTGCTGGTTGAAAAATTGATGTTTTTCTACTTGTTCTGCAATTTTTACTGTATACAAGTTGTACTGTATCAAAAATTTACTGTACACAAGCTGTTGGTAAAATTAAATGGTGCTCCAGTTGAAACATTTCCACAGATTTTTTTCCTCATTTGGGTCCTTAGATTAATGGAGTATACTGGAAAGATTATAATATAAACATTTTATCAGAAACATTCATGTAGTGCATTGTGTTGTAACCAAAGAAGTCTTATAGATGTTAACTTATGAGAAAACTATTCTCCTTCTGCACTAGTCTTGTAGAACTTTCAGAAGTTGTGAGAGAATTCATAAAACTTGGATTGCTAAGCTGGAAAGTACTCCAAAGGAGTTCTAATTTCCTGGTACAAGAAGAAAATCTAGGAAGACAAATAGTGTTGAAACTACGCTTTTATCGTGATTTTTTCTGCTAAATGAACCTTGCTTTAATGCTAGATTGTTCTTGGGTGTGTTATCTTTTAAAGTTCACTTAATCTTGATTGTGCATCATGCATCACAGCTATAGAATGAAACAATTCCACTTTCCACAAAAGGAAGTTGGTAAATAATTGAATATATTGAAGGTAATAGAAATTGGTTTAAAAATTCCATCTTTCTTAATCTGAGATACTTAACGACCATTTTCCCCTGCACCAGCTGATTTGCATATACTATAATCTTTTAGAGACATTACTTTTCTCTTGCCAGCATTAATCATCAGTGAATCAGAAGTCTGATTCTACATTAAGCAAGCTTGATATCATTACTGCACCTCTTGATCTCCATCGTTCTAATGTGTTCTCTCTAACCAACCACTTTTCTTGTGATGTGTACTTGTGTAGCTCCTTCGTGGCTTGAAATATCTCCATTCAGCTAATATTCTTCACCGGGACTTGAAACCTGGCAATCTCCTTGTGAACGCCAACTGTGAGTTAAAGATTTGTGACTTTGGACTGGCTAGGACTAGCAGAGACAATGGCCAGTTCATGACTGAATATGTTGTAACTCGTTGGTATCGTGCACCTGAGCTACTTCTTTGCTGTGACAATTATGGAACATCCATTGATGTCTGGTCTGTTGGATGCATCTTTGCAGAAATCCTTGGCCGGAAGCCTCTATTCCCAGGAACTGAGTGCCTCAATCAGCTTAAACTTATTCTCAATATCCTTGGTAGCCAGCCTGAAGCTGATCTTCATTTCATTGATAACCCTAGGGCTAAAGGATTCATCAGATCTCTTCCTTTTACCCGAGGAGCTCACTTTTCTTCTCTTTTCCCTCATGCTGATCCTTTAGCAATAGACTTACTGCAGCGAATGCTCATTTTTGATCCCTCGAAGAGAATAACAGTTACAGAAGCTCTCTATCACCCTTACCTATCAAGTCTTTATGACCCAACGTGCAATCTTCCTGCTCAATTTCCTCTTAATCTGGATATTGATGAGAATATGGCAGAACCATTGATTCGGGAGATGATGCTGAGAGAAATCTTTCATTACCATCCTGAAGCAGCTTATATCAACACATTTTACTAGTTTCCGTCTATGTAGTAGTACTATATTACTCCCGATTGGGACACAAGAAGAAGACCTAAGCAAAGAAAGGTAAGTGGGATTTTTTGTTCTGTATTATGATAAAAATACACAGTTAAGATGTTGTGGTCACTTGGAGACATTTGGAGCAGGGAGGTGATCAATCTGAGGATCACTTAAGGTTATAATTGGAGACTTCATTCATCTTCCTTACTTTTATATTATTAGCGAGAGTAAGTTGTCTCCGTACAGGTTTGAGTTATGAAATCAAATTATTGATGCTTGTGTCAGGGTAAGCTACCTACTGGTTGCATCACACCCCCTTATGGAGATGCCCCGTCCCCGAACGCATTCTTGGTACACCAGCTGCTTTTTCTTTTACTTTTTAGATTATTACTCCTTAGTATGAAATATTTTTGGTGTGTATTGAGCTGAGGATAGAATAAGGCAATCTATTTAGCCTGTCCATATGGACCCTTGGACTAGACTTCTTGTAAGCTGTACATAATTTATGGGCTAAGCTTCCCATTTTCCTTCCAGCTTGAGTGTAATTGGCCTCATTGATCCTTTTATTAGTGCTATTCAATGGTCTATCCTGTACCATTGGCTCCAAAGCATTCTCCATTTAACACTAACCATAAAAATGTTACTTGCAAGATAATGGTATATGCAGCTAGTGGACTGCCATTATAACTTGGAGAATGTCGATAAGAATTTTATACTATAATGTTACTTACAAGATAACTTGTAACTGACCATAAAAATTGATATTAGTAACATGAAAAGTAAGCAAGTTACCAGCTATAATGGGTTAAGAATTAATATATACTATAAAAATTTCTTAACATTGTCGGTATATAAAAGTTATATCTTCAAACATTACATTGTCAGTGTACAAAAGATATTTTTCAAACAAATATAAGTACGATTCTCTCTCTTTAGATGCTCATTAACATTCAGAATTACTAAAGCGAGCTGATAAGACTGTATGCTTAATTTGGAAGTTACAAATCTCATATATTAGAAGTTAAAATGATCATGAAATCTAAAAATCAGTTGCTCTAATTGATGTTATTATAATATTTGTTAGCATTTGTTCTAATCTCCATTCATATGTTACATTAAAAAGGCTCTTTTTTCCCTTTTCTTAACTAAAAAAAATAAATAGCCCAAAACTTTCATGTAAGGTTGATACAAGTTTTGTTAACCAAATATATTAATTGGGCTGACATAGCCAGACCAGTTGGCCTCTCTGGGCCATATGCAAAGGGAATTTGACAAATCTTCTACAATAAAGACTAGTCACCTTGTGGCCCATTTCCAGAGTAACCAGTAACAACAACAACAAGATGTGGAAATTTTATATAATTGACATATATATGACTAATAATTATAAGTTATGACATTATTCTTTATCTTTCAGGTTATAAAAATAAAAAATTGCATGTTTTAATATTTTAATAAAATAAAAAATGATTTAAAATAGCAGTAAATATTAATTAGTCTGAAAAATAAATAAGGTAAAATTAGATATATTAGTAATAAATAATTTGAAATAATTAATGATAATTAATAGGAGTCATAAAAAAAGGAATATTTGTTTTTCTTGTTTAACTCAAAGCAGTTAAAATTCGTTCAAAACAGATTTCTTGCCTTTTGTTCAAACATTTCTCTCTCTTCTCAATTTTTTCTCTACAAATTCATATTCGTTTTTATTCAATAATCTTTATTTTCTTGTAATGGAAGACTTCTTATCAGTATTAATAAAGCATGATGGTAGATGAGATCCTTCAGGTTAGTATTCTTTGCGATTTTTTATTTGTATTGGTACACAAATCGAATGTAAAAAAGAAAAAAATATGAACAGTGATATTGGAAAAAAGTTATTCAGATTTTGTTTGTGTATAATAATTTTAATTATGGCGTTTTTTATATGAACATTCATTTTTTGAAATTACATAAAATTTGTTTGAAATTGGTATAGATTTTGGTATGAACATTCTTTTTTTTGTATGTTTCTGGTTTAAAAAATTACATAATTTTTTTTTGAAATTGATGTACTGATTATATCATGTTGGTACGATTTTGACATTATATTGGAATGAATTTCGTATACTGTTTATCTAATAAATGACAATTAATTGTTAGAAGTATTATTAATTTTTTGGTATGATTCTGATATAAAAATTGACGTAAATTTTGTATGAAATTGATATAGTAGTAAGATCAAATTTGTATGAAAATTTATAGTTTTTATGGCCCGATTCTGGTATGATTCAATTTCTATTTTTGGCATTATATACATTGGTTGAAATTGTGCATAATAGTGGGATGAAATTGGTATACTATTTATTTAATAAAAGATAATTACTAGTTATAAATTGTATGATTCCGTATTCTTTCTTGCATGAATCAGTTTTTACTTTTGACATGAAATATGTATAAAAAATATGCATAAAAATGGTTTGAAATTTGTATACTGATATAACATATGTATAAAAGTTATTTGTATTTTTGTATCTTGTAATACAGACACAATAATTTATGATGGAACAGAAAAATATGCAATTTAAAAATGTATCGGAGCATAAATTATTGCCACCTGATTAAAAAAGAATTGTAGGAAGACCACAACTTGAACATTGGAAAGGGCTTGCTGATGTGAAGTTCAAGAGCTCTAAGGTTACGCGCAGTGCATGTCGTCAAGAAAGACACAACATGAAGATATGATCAAATTACCCTGCTGAAAAAAAAGATATAATTTATTTTTATTTTTATTTAGTTGTTTTATTGTAACAAACTCATGTTTTTGATTTATTTTGTCTTTTAAGTTAATGAATTATAATTTTATAACATCAATTTAAAAAACACGTAATTAAGATTTCAACTAAATTAGTCAGCCTAAAACTAGTTAATTTTGTACCCAATTGACATACATTTGGTATCGAACTGATATCCAATTGAAAATTTTGAAAAATCAACATGTAATTGAGATTTCAACTGAATTAGTCAGCCTAAAAAAAAGTTAATGTTGTATCCAATTGGTATACATTTGATATCTAACTGATATCCCATTGAAAAAATTGAAAAATTGAAAAATCAACATGTAATTGAGATTCAACCAAATTAGATAACCTAAAACAAGTTAATGTTGTATCCAACATATATCCCGCTTGAAAAAGGAAAAAACAAAATGTAATTGATATTTCAACAAAATTAGACAACCTAAAACAATTTAATGTTGTATCCAATTGATATCAAATTTGTATACACTTGGTATCCGAGTCATCCTTCATTGTTGCTCTTCTTTTAAAGGGTTTTTTATGACTGATCCATATCGACATTTGTTGATTTTTTTATTTTTTTGTTAATTTTTTCTCGCTTACAAAATCTGAATCCGAATTTGAAGGGGGTTCCATCATTTTCCCTTTTTCTCTTTTGTCCCTTTTGATTTGGAGAACTTGCAATTTTCTTTCCTTCTGATCTTCTCTTCTCCTTTTCTGGAATTTGTTTCTTCTTTGAGGGCTAACACTCTTTCTCACCGAATTTGGAGCCTCAATTTCAACAGTAGAACACGCTTCTACTAATTTGAAGCTCTTTAGTATGCTCAGATTTCTTCGACATGTTTTTTTGAAAATCCTAAAAACTTGATTCTTAGTATTGTGGAGACGATTTGTGATTATGGTGATAGAGAGATGAAGAATTCTGATTATGAGAGAGATGATTTACAGTTTCTATGGAAGTTGAATGAAGAGGCGAGAGAGAAATTTTTAATTTTTGAACGTGGGGGTGGTGGGGTGTTGTTATGGCATGTGAAAAGGATAGAAGAAACGTGGTGGGGGGGGGGGGTAAATCCCTAAAATTAAGTGTAACAGTAAAAAAAATAAGAATCAAGGTAAAACCCTAAAATTGGGTAACATATAAGTATAGTTGATTTTTTATTTTATATCACTTAATAATTAAAAAATAATTGTAAAGGACTAATAATTTAATAAAGTGGAATTAAGTTGATTTAAAAATAAATAGTGATCTGTTATAACTTGAAATTAAGATGTTACAAGTAGTAATATTTCAGAAGTAGATTTAAAACCCGTAATATTGCCCCTTAAATATATATGTAGGGTGATTTTTCCCAACAACAACAACCCAGTGGAATTCCATAAGTGGGGTTTGGGGCGTAGAATATACGCAAATATTATCATTACCTTGTGAAAGTAGAAAGATTGTTTCCGAAAGATAAGAGTATGCAGGAAATATGCGACAATTATTTGAAACATCCAACTTCCCACAAG
>JAJOOO010010049.1:0-17585 GCA_029582685.1 Solanum piurae
TTGAATGTGTGGATGTAAATAAATTTTTTTATTCCGCACTATTTTCATTATTGAATGCAATGAATGACTATGTGGCTTGTATAAGACCCCTTCGGGGTCGAATACGCCATGTTACGACTAGGGGGTACTCTCGGGTCGTGACAGTTACCTTCCCAAGGATCACAGATAAAGGAATGACAAAAATTTATTTGATGATACAATAGAGAAAAAGCCCCCACCGAAAACATGTTCTGGAATTGATACACTTAATCAAGTGCAAGATCTTGAAGGGCAACCATTAACAAAGGATCCTAAGAAAAAAAAGGAAGACATCACATGAAAAGCGAAAGGATAATTGGAACACGAAAAGTATCTTTTTTGAACTTCCATATTGGAAATCTCTCTTGTTGCGACATAATTTGGATGTCATGCATATTGAGAAAAGTATATGCGATAATATTATGGGGACAATCATGAATGTCAAAGGAAAGACACAGGACACAATTAACACTCGGTTAGACTTGAAAGAAATGAACATTAGGCCAGAATTGCACCCTATCCAAAGAGGGGAGAAAGTTGAAGTTCCAACTGTGTGCTACACATTGTCGCCTGAAGATAAGCACAAGTTATGTCTTTTCTTGAAGAATTTAAAGGTCCCTGATGGGTTTTCATCTAATATTTCCCAATGTGTAAACTTGAAAGATCACAAGATATATGGATTAAAAAGTCATGATTGTCATGTTCTTTTGCAACATATACTCCCTCTTGCTCTTTGTGGTATGTTGTCCAAAGAAGTGTGTGAACCTCTTATTGAGTTATCATTTTTTTTTTGTGTTCTTGGAGCAAAAGAGTTGAGTATTGATGACTTGAACATATTGAAGCACAAATTCCCATAATACTTTGCAAGTAAGAAAAGGTCTTTCCTCCTTTTTTTGTTATGTCATGGTGCACTTGCCTATTTATTTAGCTGGTGAAGCTTAGATTGCTGGACCTATTCATTATCGGTGGATGTATCCTATTGAGCAATGGTATATTTTTTTAAATCTCTCATTGGTAATAGGGCATGTCCAGAAGGTTCTATTGCAGAGGGCTACATTGCAAATGAATACATGACCTTATGTTCAAGGTATCTACATAGAGTTGACACAAAATCCAATCGGCCTGAAAGAATTTATGATGGGGGATTAAAAATATCAAATGGGGATTTATCTATATTTTGCCAACCTGGAAAAATATTGGGAGCTAAAGTTTCATGTGAGCTTGAAGCTAATGAGTTGGAACATGCACATATATACATTCTGAAGAATTGTGATGAAGTCATACCATATCTTGAGTATGGAGAGTTCTTTTATATCGTCTTATATTTCTTATTTCCTTTAAGGTGATATCGTTTCTACATGAAATTTATGGTTAACCTCAATTTTTAGAGAGTTTGCACAAAATCATATAGATACTGCTCAAAACTTGTCAGATACAGAGTGGGACCAAGAATTTATTGAATGGTTTAGAGATACAATATGTTAACTTTTTACTAATCGTTCTAAAGTATTCAATGTTATCTTGTTTCTAGGTTGCACAATTGCATAAAACAGATAATAGTCGGCTCATGGAAGATCTTTTCTCACTTTCACGTGGTCCTACTAAATATTCAACACATTCTAATAGCTACATTGCTAATAGATACAAATTTCATGTAGAAGATCATGATCAAATGTTAAGGACTCAAAATTGTGGAGTTGTTGTAGTTGGTGAGGATGATAAAAATAGTGAGAATGTTGATTACTACGGAATTTTAACAAATGTGATTGAATTGCAATTTATCTCGAATAGAAGAGTGGTTTTGTTCCGTTGTAAATGGTTTGATGTGTATGAAAAAATAAAAGGAATTAAAAGAGATGAGTATGACTTCGTGAGTGTGAATCCAAGTAGATTTTTGAAAACAAATGAGCCTTTTGTTTTAGCAAACGAAGCATCTCAAATGTTTTATGCTAGTGATAATTCCAACAAAGGTTGGCATGTAGTGAGAAAGACTCAACCTCGTGATTCCTATGAGATGGGGAAACAAATGGATGATGAAGATGTTGTAGTTGACTTAGAAAGTCCTTCACAAAAAAAACGAAAAAACAACAGATCGATGAGGTTAACTATCTTTTATGAACTGATAGACATGTTTTTTTTATTACTACATTATCGCACATGATTCTTGTTTGGGAGAAGGGGATCACGAGATTGATTTCTCCTTTTGATTCTAGATAATAACTTACTGTTTTACTCCTAACAGCAATCTTCGAATCTACAACTCTTTTCTTCATAAAGGCTATCAAGAAATTATACATAGAGTTTTTCATGTGTTGCAATGTTTTCTATTTTATCCACTGCCAGTCATAGGAGAGGTAATTCTGGATTGAGTGATCATACACTAAAGCACTCAGATCAGCAAGGCCATCTATAAAATTGTAATGATTTGAGATGTCGTAAGTGATTTCTCTGATGGCTGGGTTCAATTCCTTGAGTTTCCTGTCATACAACGTACAATTTCCATCCATTGCTTTACTTATTTACTCGTAATCCATGAAAGTGTGAGTTACTCGATTTTTAGATGTCTGCATGAGAACAATAGTGTGATTGTTTGCCATTTTACTAATGAATAAGGATTGAGCCTGTATTTGCTAAAATTTTGAAGCAGCGAATCAGAAACACTGTTTAAGCGGCTGCAACGACATCTTCGTCGGCAATAGAATTGTTTAAAATATTACAGCCTTAGCGAGTCAGATGCTCTGTTTAGGTGTCTACAACGGTGTCTTCGCCGGCAATAGAATTGTTTAAAAGGTTATAGCCTTTGCGAGTCAGAAACTCTGTTTAGGCGGCTGCAACGACGTCTTTGTCGACAATAGAATTGTCTAAAAGATTACAACCTTCTTTATCTGTGTTGTTTCCATTTTATACAAATACAATAGCATACACACATCTTTTTCCTCGGTTTTTTTAGTTTTGTACAACTGTGTGTGAACGTTTTTTTTTTTCTGCAGAACTATACATAGTGAATGTAGTCAACAGTTTTCTGGAATTTCATGCAGCCTACAATTCTCTGGGATTTAATGCATTTATTATGAATGTAATCTGTAGACATTTTAGACTTGGGATACACTATCAAAGTTTTCTTACTCAATTTTTCTTATGCTCTTGCAGCTCGTTAATATTTTTGGATAACCCTTGGTGAATTTCGGTGTACTTTTGTGAAGATTGAAGCTACAAGTCAAGATGCAAGTTTAGAAGATGCACAAGACCATTAATATTTTGCTCGGGATATTGTTAATTTGCTAAAAAAAATTTGTAAACAAATATTGAAACTAACACCATGGGATGTTTACTTATTTTTATATTTATATATGTCGCGCCCCGAGCCTACACCCTGAGCGGGACCGGCACTCGAAGACCATTGCTGGCCCCCAAGAGAACCCTTGGCCTGGATTTCTTAACTCAGCGGGAACCTAACTCAACAGCATAACTCAATGCAATATAAGGTTATAAAACAACCCAACTAATAAAAACTGGCCAACAAGGCAACTTGAGTCTCGAAATAGAATATTTACATATATACATGCATGAGAGACTCAAAACTAACTGACTGACTGTCTAACTGTCTATGAAGCCTCTATAATACTGAGATGGATGTTGGGACAAACCCCATAACACCCTAATAAAACAAAACTAGAAACACAAAATAATCGAGTCCTCCGGAGGCAAGGAGGCTCACCACTGACTCTGGAGTGCTTAGCTGGATCAACGGTGTGCTGGATGCTAATCCTGGGTACCTGTGTCTGCATCATAATAAGATGCAGGCCAACTGACATCAGTACATGAAATGTACGAGTACGCGAGCTGGAAAGCTAAACCCCAACTTAAGCTTGAAAGGAATACAAGAGAACACTTACCTTGGCTCTGTTCAACTCATGAAGGACTGAACTCAATATATAAAGCAATGAAACACATGCAATATATAAAGCTTGAAAACTATTTAAAACATGACGTCAACATCATATTTATAATATCATAAAATATCATGTTTCCTCTCAAAGTCTACATGTGCAATGCATGAATGAAGTCTCATACCCCCATTCATACTAACCAGAACCCCTCGAGGAACCATGCAATTTTCTACTGTGGGAGTTTCTCTAACTGATAACCACCACTAGGAAACTGAGTGGTGATACAACGTTTTACCTCACGTTGCCCAAGGACCATCATATACCTTGCCATGATATAGGAAGCTAACTATGCTAAGTGGATCCACTAGCTAAACTTACAGATTCATCTAAAAAGTATGACCTGTTAACTCCCATGTTAACTCATGGTTCTTATGGAGAGTTGAGTTAATATGAACTCAAGTCCCCAACTCGGTGTTCAAGACTACTCCCAAAAATACTTTAGCTCATAAGTGTTTTAAACACATCTTTCTTTAATTTGAGATAATTACTCAAAGCTTAGCCCAAAAGCTCTTTTGGAAAACATAGTTCCTCTCTTACTCAAATGTAAAAAAAAACATTTATAAACTTCTTGGGAATACTTAGTTCCCTAATAGCTTTTGAGAAATGAACTCAACTTTATGCTCTTGACTTAACTTAGAACTCTATACTCTTTACTTGACTTGAAACCTTATGCCCTTTACTTGGCTTGAAACTCTATGCCCTTTACTTGGCTTGAAACTCTATGCCATTTTACTTGGCTTGAAACTTGAGCCTTACATGAAGTTAAAACGTTCAATAAAGACTCTTGAACAATTTTGCAAACTTGCTTGACTTTCTTCTTAACTTCACTTGACTTTGATCCTAACTCGCCTTGAATTGAATTATGGATTCAAGGTATATGATCACATGTTTATGGACGAGTTCTTGACGTTTAAACGTACCTTGGAGTGTTGGAAAACAACTATGAAACATAGGTACAATACCATGGAACATGCATGAAAAAGTGAGGAAAGAATAGGGAAGATTGGCGCTCTGAGAGGCGCGGGGCGCCAGCCCTGAAACTTCAGAAGAGGCCTGCTGGAGCTCTGAGAGGCGCGCCGCCCCAAGGGGGAAAGTTCAGAACCCCTTTTGGGGCGCGCTGGCAAGCGCGACGCGCCAGCCCCTTCCCCAGAAAATCTGACTTTTCTCCCTCTTTTCTCCAACTCTAAACCTTCTAAACTTCAAGGTTTCCAGCCCTAAACACTTAGAATCATAAAACCCTCAACATTCAATAGATATCAACTCAACAACATCAACAACACAACCAACAACTTCAATCAACACAACCAAGCTTTTCTCAATAATAAAACGAGTTTGGTATGTGGGGGAAAGAATCAACCCAACACTATGAACTCACATACCTAGTAGGGATCACCACCGACGATATCCACGACGATCTTGACGGATTGATTCCTCTTCTCCTTCTCTTTCTCCTCTTCTTTCTATCTTCTCTCAAAAGCCCCAACTTTCACTCTTTTAAAATGGGACAAAACTGATCTAAAAATCAGTATAATCCACTAATATAACCAAAAGAATTGGTTAGAGAAAAGACCAAAATACCCTTACATTTTCCGGACGGATTTCTCTGCCAACTACCCAACTTCCAAAGGGCATAACTCACTCATACGAACTCGAAATCGAGCAAACTCGATGGCGTTGGAAAGATCATTCCACAATCTTCGCAAAAATAATTGTAAATACACCTAAATCATCCTGATCTAGGAGTTATGACTGCTCAAAGTTGGCCAAATACTCACTTTTTCCCATACTTACCCAATTTTCCAGATTTTTGAATTCCTTCCAAAAATGATAAATTCCAATTTTTTAAGCCTCTTCATCGTTATTTCAAATTGCCGGATGTTACAATATCAGCCTTTTGTATGGAGAATACCGTAGTAATCTTATATTTATTGATAAAATTTATATTATTTTTGTGAAATGAAGTTTCAGAAGTACTGATGGTCAGTTAGAGACCAAAAATTTTGCTCGTCTCTAAAAGTTCATCTAAGACGAGATAGTTTCTTGTCTCTAAAAGTTTCATCTAGGATTGGACAACTTCTTGTCCCTAAAGGATCATCTAGGACGAGGTGTCGCTAGTCGCGAAAAAACAATCTAAGACGACGTGGTTGCTCATCAAAAAAAAGTAATCTAGGATGAGGTAGTTGCTCGTCCCTAAAGAGTAATTAAGGCAAGTTCGTTGCTAGTCGCTAAAGGGATTTAACGACCAGAAAATGACTAGTTTTCAAAGAAGAAAACCCTCTATTTGGGACGAGATATACAGTCTTCAAAAGTATTTTGGCGACCAGCTTTGATTTCGTCTCTAAACTCATTCAGTGACCAGCTAAAGGAACTCGTCCCAATTGACCTTTAGCGAAGAAGCATTTTAGGACGGGTGGCGACCAGCCTTTTCCCGTCTCAATAGACTATTTGAGACCAAATTTGAACTTTCTAGGACCATATTTCCCTTTCTTAGAGGTTGTTTTTCTTGTAGGGTTTCTTGTTCAGAAATCACACATTACTTAATGATACTATAAGAGTATATATATACTCTTATAGTATTATTGACTAACGAGTAATTTTTGAATAAGAAACTTTAATAATACCAATAGAGTAGATATATATATATATACTGATTTAGTATCAATTAAGCGAAATTATCAGTCTTAATGATACCAATACCATATATGATATTGATTTAGTATCAGTTAAGTGAAATTAATTAGGGGAGGCGGAGGGGGGGGGGGGTATATAGTGTAATTATTTAGTGGGGTATAAACATAAAGGGGTATATGTTTGTAATTATTTTGCTATTATGAGATATTTGTTTAGTTTCCCCTAAAATTTTTTTATGTAAATAAAACATGACTATATTTATTGCAAACTAATAATTTTATTGTATAGCCCTTTACTTAATGTACTAGTTAAGTATATGTGTTTTACACGTGTGTATCGCATTAATTAATAATAAATATATATAAAGAGAATAAATTGTTGTGTGTACATTATGTTTAAGATAAAAATTGTACTTAAAAAAGAAACATGATAACTTACCATCACATCTACCAATAAAAGAGTAAAATCGATACTACTTGTTTATTTCTATTTAGTATTATATCTGTATAAATAGTGTTCTGTATGATGTCGCGCTAAAATTAAAAAATAATCTTAAACCGATGCTTTGATCGTGCATCCTTGGAAACTTGTGTGATAGGCTTTTTGATTGCATCATAAGTCAAGGATTACATTAAAAAAAATTCAATATCATTGACATCATAATTCATAAGTATTAACTTAATTTGAAAATATTTTCTTCCGATAATTTCGTCAACAATCTACTCCTCTTATATATATACTTTCGACTTGTATGGTCTTTTATTTTCTTTTGCTTAGGTGTTATTATAGTATTTTTGACATAATTTAAATAAGAAAAGATTTAAGAAGTAAAATTTTAGTTAATTTTAAAGCACTAAATATTAAAAATTCTAATCCAATTGATAACATTGACAGTTAAATGAAATCACGTATATTGAAAGATATATAAGAGAATTACATAACAATCAATATATGATTATAAATAATATTAATCAATGGAATTGCACACCCTTTTATTTCTAATTTCTTCTTATAATTTAAACGAGAAGATAATTTCTAATTTCTTCTTATATATTACATATCCTATCTCTACTTATTTAAAAACAAATTAGTAATGTAAAAAATTGATTAAAACTATTTAATGGTCTTTTGTTTGCCTCCTTTTATCTTTCAATAAACTATTGTTAATCTCTTTTATGATGAACCCCAAAAATAATCATGATGATGTTTAACAAATCAGTTCATAATAACATGTCCATGATTCCAAAGAAAATATGATTAAAGAGGAAAACAAATCAAAATCATCTCCATAAAAGAAATGGCAAATTAAAGAAAAAATCTAATCATGTAAATACCTAAAAATAATTTATTTAAGAGAGATGCTTTTCCAACTTAGACTCAACTTTAGTTAATGTAGGGCCAGTAGCGTATTCTGGATTTTTCGTCAATAGTGTCATCTATTAAAATGAGAAATAATATATATATATATATACACACATCTCCTTTAAAAAAAATGAAAGAAAAATACTTATAACTTATTTTGATTGAGTTTTTTTAAAAAAATGTATTCAAAATATAATAAGTAGTACTGTAGTACTAAACTGAGAAAGAAAGCAATCAAAACATAAATAATAAGTACTCCGAGCTAAAGTGAAGAAGAAGGGAAAAAACAAAAAGAAAATTGTATAAAAAGTTTGGTTATGCAGGTTTGAACAGGCAACCTCAACATTGAAAATTCAAAGTCTTACCAACTAAGCTAAACAAAACTTTTACAAAATTTTCACCTTGTACTATATATCTCTTTTTTCTGCTTTTCCCTTTTAATCATATACTATATGTTTAGTTAAAAAAAATTCGAGGAAACATTGTCACGTGACACTTCATACCCCTTCTCAAATCCGTGCCTGTGTAGGGAATTACGGTTTCATATTACTAATGGTGGAAATTTAATATATTTATTGTTTAAATCCAGTTTTAATTATTAAATTTCTATATAATCTAAATAAGAAAAAAAATAAAAAAAAATATTAGGAATAAATAGTAAATGACAAGCTTATTGCGTGACTAAAAAAACACTTGCTATAAATAAATTGTTTTCTCATACGGATGGAATATTTTCCTTATATAAACTCCACGAACACAACACAAGCTTATTTGCGTGACTACACAACAACTTGCCATAAAAATATTAATGATCGTCAATATATAATAACACTAAAATAATAGTATAATAATATTTTTTTTAAAATAGTAAAAATAAAAATTCTAAAATGAAATCTTGTAATGAAGAGCATTTTAAAGAAATGTCATGCTTTTAATATTGTACTCGTTTAGCGTACTCTCTCTTATGTCATGAAGTCAAACACAACACAAATAATTCACAAATTCAGAACTGAAAGAGAAGCAATGAAGCACGAGTAAAATTATCATAAGTGGAGAATTCCTTATTAATTGTTGATCATAAAATTCATAATTTCATATATAATCTTTAAAGCTATTAACTGAAAAAAGATTAAAAAGATGTTATAAAATAATATATTGTGGATGTCCACTACATCAAGAAGTTACTTAATTACTTTCCTCCATTATGAAAATAATCATAACCTCCATAACCTCCACCTTTATAACCATTATTCTTGTAACATTTCACTTACATAACCTCCCCATTATATTCAAGTTAATATTATGTTTATGACTAACCTTTTGTATGCCTCTATGTTACACTATAAATAGAGGCTTAAGGGTTCATATTGTATACACTTGAAGACTTGGAATAATAAGAAAAGCTCTCATCTCTTGTCTCCCTATTTATATTGTTTTCATCTTCTATATTTCTTGTCTTATTTTGCTTTAGTTTTACAACACATTATCAGCACGAGTTGCTCATTCTCCGTCAAGAATCAATGGTAGGTGATTTTTATGAATTATCCTACTAATTTTTCGGCTACATGGTGTACTTCATATCCTATATATTATTTGTACTAACAAAGCTTGTTTTTTGGTTATTTTAAAATGGTTAGTAAATTATGATAATATTCATAACAATGTTGAGAGGGACTATTAAAATGTTTTAATTTATTTTAACTCGGGACTTTTATATGATTCTAACATGTTGTTCTAATTAATTGATTTTGTTCATTTTTCTTGTACTTTAAGTCAAATTCAGATTATATTTATGGTTTTCGATAATTATTTTTTTGGTAACGTATTTGGTTTATCAAGACATTGATTGAGGGTAAGACGGTGAATTCAAGTTTCACCGCACCAAGTGGGTAAGACACAGAGTTAAAGTCTCGGTGCACCATGATAATAAGAAGTTGGATTTAAGTCCCATTGATTTATGACCAGAGACGTTTTTATATGGGTAAGACATTGGGTTTAAGTCCTAATGCACTATAGTGATGATATGATGATGACTAACACAAAGTTGTATACTTTTGACTGAAAGTCATGAAATTTGCCAATTAATTTGCTCATTCTCTTATGTGAATGTGGTAGCAGTGCATAATATGTCTGAAAAATGAAAAGTGGTTGAATGTATGAATATGGGTGTGGTAAAATGTTAATGGTCATTATTGTGGTAATTAAAAGGAAGAACATTATGGGTTCTTAAAATGGTCCTTCAAATATGAAGGTAATTTTGTCCATTAAAGTGGTATGAAAGGTTATTGGACACATTGTTTCTTAAGATGCTCCTTCAAATGTGAAGGTAATTGTATCCATCAAAGTGGTATGAGAAGTTATTGGGCACATTGTTGTTGGTGCAACCCAAATTTGAAAAGTTTTGTAAATCCTCCATCAAAATAAAGGAATACAAAGTGGTAGTACATTTGATACATTTGACCTCTTAATGTGATGCTGAGGTGAGTCACATAAATTTGATAACGCCAAAGCATGACAATGAGTTTCTAATAAAAACTTATGGAGCATGTACAAACGGTTATGGTCCATTTCTTGAAGATAATGTGACTTGTGTTCGTATGTATAAGACCATGTTCATGTATTGTTGGATAAATGTCGCATCTCACCTCTACGGGAGGTTTGAGAGATTGAAAAGAAATATTTTGACATATATGATTATTTGGTCATATACTTTGAGTACATCACAAATATTGTGGTATGTTCTATCATGAACTATTGCTAACAAAAGAAAGAAACAATTCTTTCCTATAAAGGTTGTGGCCATGACCATTTTAAATATTATTGCGTGGCAACACAAATTTGTTATTGGTTGTCAAGAAATAAGTCTTGCATGTATTCTCTTTGAAGGAGATGGTCACCATAAGAACGATGTTGTGAAATTTGTGGAAGTACACAAACTTAATTAAGAGTTTCGGAAGAACTAATTTGTTACCATCCAGAAATGAAAACAGTTCACAATATTGAGGTTGTAGTAAGTCTCAAAAGAAACTTTTTAAGTTTTGAAGGAATTAAAAATAATCATTATATTGAGACTGTAAATTATTGAAAGATCAAATATCTTTAGATAACTATAATCAAAGCGGGTTGAATTATCTAAATCCTCGTTGACCATTTCAGTTCAAATGTGATTCAAAGCTTGGTATCGTAACAACAATTTCAGCCAAAATTGAAGTATTTTTCAGACCCTTTTACCAAATTAAAACATAAAATAATAGAATATAAATATGAAATAAAATAAAGAATTCATTGGGTAAAATGAAGAATTAAGAATTTTATCCTTCATTTTCACACAATAAATTTTTGTTTTATTTTATTTTACGTTAGTCTAATCTTTAGGTTTAATATTTAAAGGGTCGAGAATAACCCTAACCTATTTTAGACCAAAATTTATTATTTTATTTTTTAGATTTAAATATTTTAAATATATGGATGACCCAATAATAAGATTTTAAATAAATAAAAATTATATTTTAGAACAAATAAAAGAATTAACTAATTAGTAAAGAAATCAATTTAATTAAATAGGGGTTACGAGTATTCTTAGACCAAAAGATGGAAGGAGGGGTATCTATGAACCATAACAAAGGTAAGGGGTATTTTTAGACCAAAAGGGGGAAGGAGAGTATTTTTGAGCCATCTCCGATAGGTTAGGGATATTCTTGGCCCTTTTCCTGAATAATAGTAAATCCTATACAAAAAAAAAATTCTATATAAAGCCAATATACATAGATTCTATCTCTTTAGGATCCATGGCAAATTAGGATTCTCCTGCCGCGATTCTATTATTTTTCCATACAAATAAGTAAATAATTAAACACAATATTGAATTGGTTTCTATGCCTATTAATTTTGGATGTTTTTAAAACTTTTTTTGTCTATTATTTTGAATTATTTTTTCTTACGATTTTCTTGAATCATTGGATAAAGATTCTCAAGTTTCTTATAGATATAGCCAATATCTAATATCATTAAAATAATGATATAATAATTGAAAAGAAATAGTGAAAACAATGATTTTGTCTAAAGAGATTTTGTAAGGAAGGTCAAAAAGTTCGATCAACATTATTAAGAATCTTCATAATTTTAATATAATATAGATAGAAGATAGACTGTTGATAAGATAAATTAAAAAATAATAATACAACTTTATTTAATATTTTAAAACTTTAAATTAAATTATTTAAAGCTTACTATCTGCCAATAAGATTTTTAAAAACAAAATTCAAGGTATGTTATTAGAACAATTGGTCTTGCAATTCTTCCATCTTTCTTGCCTAATAAACACTTTTCTTTTTGTTTAGATGTCTCACTTTGCCTAATAAACAATTAGGCTACAATTTTAATAAACAATTAGGCTACAATTTTCTTTCTCTGTCTTGAACAATTGTGGTTAGGAATATTAAAGTTGACTTAAGTTGACACATATATATGATCATATATATATAAGGTGTTTATAAAAATAAATAAAAGTAAAAATAGGAGTGCAGCACAAATTCCTACCTCTCTTATTTACAGAAAATATATTATTTACGAAAAATATATTTAAATTGTGAAAACTCATACAATAAAATGTAAAAGCTACATTAATTGTATACTTTTTCACAATACATTGTGTTATTTATGTGATGAAAAAGATTTCCTAATCAGTCAATTGTTCATAAAACAGGCTTTAGCTTTGATTATTTAAATGAATTTAAATAAAACCATAAAGAGGAGTACTCTTCTGTCCTTTCCCAAAAGAGGGACTCTTTGGTCAATAATTAATTGAAGAACAATAAGTTGCCCAAGAACATGAACAAACTCTGAGTTTTTATCGAAAAAACAATAAATCTTTCGGAAGAAAGAGAATAAAGGGAAACAACAATAAGATATTCCCGTCTCTCGCTCTCCTTGAAAGAGCAATATTATCAAAATTGTAATCTTTAAAAAGAAATTTTTTATGAAGCACAAAAGTTAATAGATATTGATATTGTATTAAATGTTTATTAAGACATGCTTCTAATATAAAAAATAATTTACCCATATATATATATATATTACTCTTTATTAGAAGTGGCACTTGAGGGTGTACGAACACTACTATATGCAGTTGTACTAAAAGTAGTAAAAATTGTACAATAAACTTGGGCCTATTTTGAGTTCAATGTCCACGTGTATGTGTTTTAGGTCAATGCCCTCCAAGTTTCTTTTTTTGACAGACACGTAATATCATCTTACCTTTATGGGAGACAACTGGTTTTCACTACAGTCCCCAAATTTCTTGAGGCTTCTCTTCCTTATACTTCTCTATCTTTTCTCTGCAAAATTGATGCATTTCTTCCTCCAAATTAGTCTTGAAGAAGCTTGGTCGAAGAGTTGTTCGCATTTTTTTTTTCCGTCTGTTTATTTTTCTGGAAAATTTTGAACAACTAGCAGTTGCAGTCGCAAGCCTGTCCAAGAGAGACTCTCTCACCGGAAACTGAGTACCAAGAAATTGTTCAAAATTTCTAACTTTTCTGGAACAAAATAATTCTCCGCATCACTGCCTACCAATTTCAAGTTAGTCTAATTTCTCTCTTTCTTTCTATTTTACGACTTCAAAAAGTATTTGGAACAGTTTACTCCTTGCATGTTACAGGCATCATAAAGTGGAATCTCTTTTGAGGTATAAAATAATATGGTAAGTAGAAAGTTGGATGTTTTTTGTTATGAATTTGTAGTGTGTAAAAACCTTTCCATACAAGATAGGTAAATTTTGACTTACATGTAATTGTACTCGATTTGCATATGTGATCTCTTCGATGAATTTTATCTTTGTTAGTATCTAATTAGTGTCTAACTAAATTATCCTGCTGAAAACTTAAGGTGGCAAATTGACGTGTAAAATTAAATCGTCCTGAATATGCACTCAAGGTGTTTGATGTTGTGTCCGATTATCTTATTTAAAATAGTCTTTGTCCTTTTTAGATTCTAGCAGGAAAATCTCTAGGACAACTGATGATCGTGCCCGAGTCTGAGGCCAACTACCTTGAAGATTTGAATTATCTTATTGCTAGGTATCATTTTCTGCTACAATTCTGTATTGTATTGTCTGCGTAAAAACATGTGAAGTATCAACACAGTTCTTGTGAATTTGTTAAGGAACACCTTTTTCAGTTCAAGTATGTTTTCATATATGTTGCATTTCATTTCTAATTAAGAGGGCCCTGAAAACAAAAAAATATTCTGTAAAATAATTATTTGACATAGAAGGGAATAGGAATAACAACAGTAAGCTTCATGAAAGTTTAAATAAATCTAAATAGAACGTAGCTTCTCAATGGTCACCTCAGGGATCGGGTATATCATGACAAATTCATCAGGAAAAAATGTGTCTTCCACAATGAAATCTGATAAGTGAAATATCGAGCAAGTGTTTACATCATATTCTTCTGTGAATTGTCTTATCTATGATGGTGGTGTACATATGTCAGAGTCAACCACATATTCTATATATTTTAGACTGCAATATTAATTTATGTAGATTGTTAAATATCTTTTAAGATGCAATGTTAATATTTTTACCTATTTCATAGGATACTACAATAATTATCCCATCATGTAATATGCAGTTTTGACTTTACATCGTGTAGTCTTCTGTAAAAGTTGTAGGTTCGTTGTGTAATGTTCTTTTATATTCTGATGTGTGATTCTATAAGAATCATGTTTGTGTGTGTTGCTTCGTATTATTAATCAAGTACATATTCAAAGGTAGCTGGTGGTTGTGAACCTGAATGTAGCTACATTCTGTCAATGTGACAAAAATGTGTAGAAAGATTAATTTGATTTCATTCATCAACCAAAATTCTGACTCGAAGTGAGACCCTAAAACATTAAAGTAGGAAGTAGCTATGTACACATGTGTACTCTGGATGGTCAATGAACCAATATCATATGAGGAGTAAAGTTGGTTTCCACAGTTCTTATAGGCCATCCCTGATTATTTTAGCTATCTTTAGCACAAGGTTAAAACAACGCATGGCCATTTCACACATGACTTGAGTAAACATGAAGCTGTCTGAAAATTCTGAATTGTTTCTCCATCTTATTTCTGTGCTGCTTGCTAGACAAAAGTATAGGTGGGCATCTTTCATGTGCAATACAGAATAGGTAAGCAATTAAATATAAAAAATATACACGATTGTATGTTCAAAACATTACAATGCCCATAACAAGGAAAAATGGAATTGGACGGAGAAGGCCTAAACTCGAAAAAGAAGGAAAGAACACATACATGACACTACCTCAGCCTACAAGTCTCATTACGGTAGCCGCACTTCTTGAAACGAAAATACAAAGACTATGACTGCATCACCTTATTTTGTTCAACACATATAGGTGCCTCGAATGTTTGACACTTCCACTTTGGCCTCTCAAGCGGAAAAATGGGATTATTACTTGTAGTAACTTTGCTGATGTTCTCATCGAATGATGATGAACTCTTGGATTTCAAATCCTCTTTAGGGCTTGCTTGATCCCTGAAGCTGCAAATGTTGAGTGGTAACTTTTTCTGCTTAAGCCTTCCTTTCTTTTTCTCAATGCTGCAAATATCATTTACAGAATCCCTAACTTTCTCCTTTGAGATAATTGATTCTCTTTCCTTGTTACCCGTATTTACATAGTCAACTTTACTATAGTGTGAAGCTTTACTATAGTGTGATGCTTCCCCATTTTCCATCTTTGTGTGGTCAGATATATTGAATTTTGTGTTTAAATCTACTCTAACAAGGTCTTGGACTCTCCAAAAATGTTGTTGCATCTTTGTTGGATCCTCCAAAAACGCACTACTTTTGAAGGATCCGGCACACACCCGATAACATTTTTGAAGAGTCCGAGCAACATAGATTTTACCCATCATAAATAAAAGTTGATGAAGATTCCCATAATACTACCATATTGATGTTAAATATTGATCTTGATATATTATGTGCTGAATTGTAAGACTTCACAAGAGAAAAACATGTGAGACGATCATTATAATTGGAACACCTTCAATGGTGGTAGTTGGACATGTTATGACATTTCATGGTCGCGGTACCTCAATTTTAATTGAGCTCGGCATGTCAATGAGGAGTTGAAGAGGTTCTGCAGGAACGGAAGCAAGTCCAAGGAAGAGGCTATTATGAACCACACCTACAAATATGAGGTTGATGAATAAAGAAGATATTCATGCACAGTTGAAGAAACTGAACAAGTATGCTTGTGTCATCCATGTTTTGACATTTCAAGATTTTTTTTGGCAGACACATTACAGTAGGTTGGATTTTAATTTATGAAAATAAAATATATCCCTGCTTGACTTGCTGGTACTTTCTTTATACAAAGTTTGTCTTGAAGATGAGGTTGTAATGTTCATTAATATTTCTTCTTCGGTTGATTTATTTTTATATAAAATATTTCATGATGAGATGATATTCATGAATCTACAGTTGACCGACTAACTAGGATATAGAAAATAATGCATAGCTTTACTGGGCTGAAGAAGAAGGAATAAGTGCAGTAAAATTTCCAACTTGACTGAATGAGACTTTGACTGCACAACTTCACTTAACTTTTATGTTGTCTATTGGAGAAGAGAGAATAATTATTCAAGAATATGCCCTTCAAGTACATTCCAAATTATTTTTTGCACCCTTTAAATTTTGTGTCCCTATAACACATTTTTTGTGAAAAAAGAATTGTCGAATTGTAGTTTGTATATTAATAATGACTGCTAATTGATTTTCTGTGTTAATTGAGCTCCTCTAAAGGGCCCTAGTAGATTTAGACATGAGTATACTTCTACTATGAGAAGACTATTTTAACTTGTTTTTGTTTTTATTTGTTGCTTCTTTCTTTTTTTTGTATAGAACATACAAAGTTTATTATGTTTGTGCAGTTTATATATCATGACTGAGAAAAAACTAATAGCACATAAATGGTTATGAGATGAAGATGAAAGCAAAAGTTAATAGTATGATACATGCTATGTGATCTTTATGATTTTGTAATTTATGTTGATTATTTCTCCTAAGCTTGCTTTTGCCCGAGTATCTTAATGGTTTGTTATTCATCGTATGATGTATGATTTATTTATCACGTTATTACGAATTAATTTATTTATCAGCTAGGGCGTCTCCACATTTCTTTTAGAGGCCGTTGTAAGCGTCTAAAGTTTTAATCCTGAAATACAGTAAACAGGAAAAGAAAAATAGCAAGCAAACAATAATATTTGTATTTGAATTAATGCAAAGGTTACAATCTTTATAGAATATCTTAAAAAGATATGTAATCCCCTGATTCTTCTCTTCACAGATGTTCTTGATTTGGTGGAATACTTGCGGCTCAACACTTGGAGCGAAGACTTCTTTGTATGAGGAAGACTTGCAGATCACCACTGAAGAGCAACTATGTATTTTTGTGTGTATGTATGTCTGTCTCCCTTCTGGTCTTATGAAAACCTCTTTATATAGGCTTGAGCTAGGGCCTTAGGGGTATTTTGGTCCAAGCAATTTTTGACCCCTGGGCCTAAAGAACACGAGTTGGGCTCATCTTGTCAATTTAATGGACTGGCCCAAATGTTATTTG
>JAJOOO010010050.1:0-14388 GCA_029582685.1 Solanum piurae
TATCAGCATAAGCACTTGCTTTTGCTTTTGGAGTATGTATACAGCTGAGACTGCTAAATTCAGATATCATGTCTTTTTTGGGCACGTCTTTTGTGTTTTCTTCTAAACTCACTTCAGACTCGTGGTTCTTGCTCTTGAATTAACGACTTGTGTGTGCTTAACATGTAGGCATCTTTGAAGACGGAAAGAGAGAAGAAGAAAGAGATGTACTATCCATTGAGAAAGTATGCTATTAAGGTTTAAATATCCGACTTAGATAGTCATTGTGATGTTAGAACTAGTACGAGCTGAGCAAAGCAGAGTTACATTTTCGCTACTGAGTAGTTATATTTTCCATCGTCATTCCTGTTATTGTATTGTGAAGCGGAAACTTTTGTTTATTTTCTCATGTTTCAGTGAAGGTTCTTCAGTTTTTACAAGTATAATGTTCATATCAAAATATTTGTCTTCGTGTATGCGATGTGATATGTTCTGCAAAATCCATATAGTATAAAATTCATGAAATGCTATCATATAGGATAAAATTCTGCTCGATTTATCAAAATCATCTCTAATTGATTTATGAGAGAAGTATCAAAATTAATATGGTGAAATGTAAACCTTGTGTGAAAAGTTCAATGATTCTTCTTAAAGATTCATTAGATGAAAGAATTTAAGTCATGTGTGTTCCATTTATATTTATATAAAATTAGCCAAGGTGATTAACTCTTCTATTTCTTTGTATGAATTTTGACTTTGGATTAAAAAGATTTTTCGGAAAAGGTAGGGAAAAAAAAATAGGGATTATTTAAGGAGGTTGTCATTCCCATTTAAAAGGTGAAGGGGTATTATTTCCCACCCGTAGAGGTTAAGGAGGTAAAATAAGTTTAACTATTTAAAAAATAATGACATATGTTTGGATTAGTTTATGAGCATCTCAACTACTCTATTGAACATAGGTGTGTTTGGTACGAGGGAAAAATATTTTCTTGCAAAATAAGTGTTTATCTTACTTATTTTATGTTGTTTGATTAGTAAGACAAATATATTGTTTCAAGAGAATTTAGGTATAATCTCGATAAATACTATAACACCAGAATTTGAATCCTCACCCTTTAACATGGACCCGGATAGGAAGTTGGATACCAGATCAAGGTCAGGAGTTTGGCTCATAGTTAGATTCAGGGTCGAGAGTCCGATCCAGGATCAGGGTCCTGACCTCGACTTAGGACCCGACTCCCGACCTTGAGCTAGGATCTAACTCTTGACCCGAGACTCAACTTTCGATCCTAACCCAATAAAAAACTACTCCTGACCTCAACACATGATTCGACTCCCGAACCTGACCCAAGACTCAACTCCAGTCCTAATTGAGGTCGAGAATCAGATCATTGGTAGTGGTTGGGTCTCAATCACGCTCGGAGGTTGGGTTTTGGGTCTAGATTGAAGTCAATTCCAGGTTAGAGATCGGATCTTGGTTTGAGATTTGGTCTTAAGACCAGGTCTAGTTGTAAGTTTTGGAAAATATTTTCCTTACTTTATAAAAAGAAAATCATTTTTCTCAAATTTAAGAAAAATAAATTCATTTAAAAATATTAAGCTAACCAAACATAAAAAAAAAATTAAAAAAATTTCCATCCTACAAAACACACCTAGATGTTACCTTCGAATATTACAAGTTCACAAACATGGAGTAGCAAAATATCACTATCATACTTAATTACTCCAACAAGAATTACCTTAAACTCAATTATGCCTAGACGCGGTTATAACTACTTGGTCCATGGCGTGATGACACTCCCCAAATCTATAAGAAAGCTAAAAAAAAAAAAGATAAGTTCTAAATTTTAAAAAATTAAAATATTGTTTTCTCATGAAATTTGATCAATTTTTGAAAATTTATCTCTAGTTTTCAAGGTGAAATTTCACTTTCACTAACAAAATTTAAATTTTTTTCCCCAAATAAAATAGATGTTTAGAACCTTCCGGGTGGCCCAGTAGTTTGGGCTTGGGACTTCCATATTGGAGGTCTCAAGTTCGAAATATTTTGCCCGCAAAAGCAAGGGATTTACTTTCTGGGTCAAGTTCGTCGCATCGGGCTTATCTAGTATGGGTTACCTCACATGTGTGATTTGCGAGTTATTGTATAGGAGCAGTTAGCGAGTTATTGTAAAGGAGCCGCCAAGCAGGTGACTGCAGATTTCCCTTGTCATGAAAAACATATTCAGAAACAATTTCAAATTTCAAAAATTACTTTTCAAAAACTCATTTATGTTCAAATTTTAACTAAATTTTAAACTAAACGCTAGCTTATTAAAGTATAACATGGTCCATTAGGCTTAAAATTTCCGAGTGGAAAAAGTCTCATGTCATAACAAAATATATGCTTTGAAATGGTCTAATACTTAACTTCACGTGTCAAATCATACTATAGTATTAGACCAAATAAATTTATATTATAGCTAGCACACATCAAACCACGCTGTATTACATAATTCAATAATTAATAGTTCAAGAAATAATATATGACTCCTCTTATAGTTAGTTAGGGCTACACCATACTGACCACAAGTTAGGAATAAGAGTATATTCAAATACTAATAAGAATAGTATACTACTAATATTTTTAGTTCAAGAATTTTGAATTATCTAAAAGGAATACTACAAATAATATTTTCCTATCCATCCAAAGAAAGCATTCAAGAATAAAATAATAATGTATCATATAAAATTTTACTCTTGAACTATATAAGTGTAACACTTAGACTTTGATACTCTTGAACTAACCTCTAATCTCTATGATACTTTTTTTGTGATGAACGCACCTTACAAAAAGGATGACTTTTAAGCAGTAACAAGATCAAATGGATAAATTGATCCAGATTTTCAACTAGTTATCTCATTTTCATTGTCCAATGAAAGCATCTTTGCCAATGACTCAATAAGTTGTATTTTTTTCATGTACATATCCTCGGTGCCATTTTTTGAGTTTGCTGACTTGCTCTCTATTCTTCAAAGTAAAATAGATAATTATAGAAAAGTAAGTCGATTTTCATGGTTTTACGGCTTTAGCCTTTAGGAGTTAGAACTAATAGAGGGAAAATATATAATTACTCTTATATATTATGGTAAATATTAAATGAGTCTAACATACCTAGAATAAAAAAGTAAATATAGTAACTCTTAATGGGTTAACGGTTTACCCGATAAGGAAATTGAACAATCCTCCCTCACATCAATAAGCGGTTAATTATAAGATTTCAATCCGTTCCCAAACCGTTTATTCGATAACTCAATATCAATAAGCCGATTTTGCTAACTTATCGGTTACAGTTCGATTCTGAACATCCCTAATTTCTAATAGTACAAGAATATATTTGATCATTTTTCCGTTATTTTTATTACAAAAGTAGCAATTATCTTAATTAATATGGCTTAATACTATAACGATTTACTTTTCGTATAAATTAAAAACTTTCTCCATCATGTTTTTACATTAAAAACCAAATGGATCTAAAAACCCATACTTTAAAGGACCATTTCACACCAATCTTACAAGAAACTCTCTTCATTTTATTTTGTATTTCTAGAATATTACTCTTAATGGATTTTGACACACTCCAAGTCTAATTTTCACACATTTGTACTATTAATGACTGCCTAAAATAAGATGATTCTCAAATTGACAGCCATAATGTAACAAACAGCTTACCTTTTTAGCAAGTTATTTATGTCAATCTGCAGATCGAGTGGAAAATTAAAAAAAAAAGTTATGTACATAAAAAAAATAGTAAGATCCTAAATATATTGATCAAATAATTAATTTCAGTGTGAATTCAAATCTCGATTTCCAAATATATGTAGCTAGCTTTTGATTAAAATTTTGAAAATTTATCTTCAATTTTATATATGACCATGAAATTTGATTAAATTTTAAAAATCTGATCTTCAAATATTTTCATATTCCTAAAAATGGTTTGACTTCCACTCATGGACGGAGCCACCTTAGGCGAAGGGTGGTCTGGTGCATGTCCTTCGCCGTATAATTATGTGGTGTAAATAGCTACTTAAATGTTAGGTATTATGAGTATATATATAATTTTTTGCATATCTTTAACACAACTGGGAAGAAAATTTTCACTTCCTTTGCTAAATTCCTTCCTCTGGCACTACTTGTACTCAAAAACTTCAAATCTTTTCAAAATATAATGCATGTCCAAACACAACGTCAAATTTTAAAAATGGCAACTTCAATAACTCAAATTTTTAATTTTCAACTTTAGAATCTATGATCAAACGAGAGCGTAATATTTGAAAACATTTGCTTAAAAAAATAAAAATAAAATTATTCTGGCATTTTTAACTTCTTGATTCCGCGTTAATATTGATAACATCTTGACTCTTTGACCTAGTTTCCAAACCTCCATGCTATGAGTAGCATAGCAAAAACAATGCAATTTCATTGGCATTTGGCTCCACATGACAACAAATTTTGCCTTTTTTTAGACATAAGATAGGTCAATTGGAATTGTCACACTCAATTTCCTTAAATATTTATTTTGACGAGTTAAAAGATCATTGTAATCTTCATAAAAGAGCAATTGGGTCGGCAATATCCTCCACCATTAAATCCAAATTATATTCTTGTCCAAAGAAAAAATATAATAATAATAAAAAATAATAATAATAATAATAATAATAATAATAATAATAATAATAATAATAATAATAATAATAATAATAGTAATAATATTAACATAGTAATCCAAAAATTATCTTAGCTAAAATATTTAATGTCAAAAATATAAATTAAAATTATTTTGTCATAAAGATAAATTCTCTTTTAAAAAGAATGGTTAGATATTGAGATTCAGGACTCATTTGGCCATAAATTTTAAAAGTATTTGTTAAAAAAAAAGTTTGGTCAAATATAAGTTTGGCCATAAATATTGAAAGATTTCTTTGGAGACTAGTTTTGAATTATCAAAATCTGTTTCAAACTTATTTTTGCGCTATGATACAATTATAGGTTTTGTTTTAAATTTTAAAATTGGCTTCAAACTTTTATATTTTATATTTAAAAAATATATGTATTACGTACTTCAAATTTGTTTTGTTTGATTTGTATAAATATTTCTTCAAATTTGTAAGCCTTTGTCGATATATGAGGTCATTTATCTCCTACATTGAATAATATTTGCTTGTAACATATAATTTTTTCTTCGGATTTGTAAATGTTTGTCAATATATGAGTTCTTTCATATCCAACATTGAATAATATTTTCTTGTAATATATAATTATTTTTTCCAGATTTGTAAATTCTTGCTAATATATGAGATCTCTCATCTCCTGTTATTGTTATCTATTTATTTATTTATTTTTACTAGTGAATATTCATAATTAATTATAATTTAACAAATTATAGAAGCTAGTAATTGTGTTATTAGCAATTTTATTGAAATATCACGTTATAATTTTAAGATAATGTACTATCTATTTCATTATAAAAATGATAATTTCGTGCTAAACTTATTTGTATATAGGATTATGATTTTTGATGATGATAATGAATATCGAATGAAGGCTTTTGCATAATTTGGGATTAGCAAGTATATTTTCTTAATACGATTGTATATGTTTGATGATGTTTAGAACTTATGGGTATAAGGTATGTTACATGTGTTTTCAAAAAAAAAAAAATGTTGTGATGTGTTTTAAAAAAATTATGATCAGACACATTTTGAAATTCACTTAAATATACTTTTTTTTTAAAAAAATAAAAAAATTATAATCAAACGCTATCTTAGTTTACGCGGATCAAGACCATTCGATTTTTGTTCTTAATTCGGCTATTTTCAAAAATAAAAATAACATATTTAAAGAATACTCAAATTTACATTAAATTACAAAGTTTATAATTAATATCTATTATCTCTTTTTTTATGTCTCATACTTTTTAGTATTGATCATTTTTTTTAAAAATGACTTATTTTTATATTTAAAAAGGAGGGTGAAAGATGAAGTAGAATTTAAAATGAAATTAAAATTAAATAAGTTAAAAAGTAAGAGAAAGAGAAAGAGAGAAATAAAGAAAAACTTAAAATGAAGAAAATTATATTTCAAATTAAATTAACACGTGTCACTTAATGATTGGTGTATGATAACATTTGTTTTTTAAAATTTGAAACTGATCAAAAAATGATGTAATAATTTAAGTTCAAAATTGTTTAGGGGATAATAGGACGCCCGTATAATTGTGTCTTTTTAAAAATTTGAGACAACTTCAGGTGTCACTTTATGTTTTTCTCTTATTTATATGTTTCATTTTAAGGAGAAGGATAAAAAGTGTAAACGTAATGATAAAAAAAATAGACAAACTCTTATAAGGAACATTGTGCTATGAAATCTCTATTCTACCAATTTTGATTATCTAAAAAATATTTATGACGGTTTCATTTTTTATGAGTTCTTCCTTATTTATTTATTTTAAGAAAAATCACTCCAACATAAAAATATGATATCACCCCTTTTCATCTTCGATTCTAAGTCAACCTTTGTTGTTGCCCCTCTTTTATATATATAGTAATTAATATTTTTTTTAAAAAGTTGTTTAAACTATAATGTGTTTTTTTTAACTATCATCAACTGTTAATTAAAATATATCTCAGTTATAGTAGTTTCATTTTTCTACTTGAACAATGATGATATTTCAAAGGAGATAAGTATTGAAAACACCTCTAAACTTGGTATGAATTATTATTTTAGTTCATCAACTATTGACATCCTTAAAAACACTCATCTATTTGATTAAGTGAATTTAAAAACACCCCTCTTATGCCATATGTGTGTATATGTGAAATTTTCTGTTGACGTGGCATGAATCGTTTTATCTCAACTAAATCAATATGTTTCCAAGAATTACGCGTATCTTTTCCTTTGATGAAGAAAGTCTCAATTCCTCACCCTCAAGTCACGACCCAATGTAAGTTCTTTCAGTCCTTTTCGAGCTAGTATAGCTGCTGATATGGAATAGCAAAATATTGAATCCTCATTCTAATCTAGGTAGTCCTCCACTTCGAGTCGAATACGAGAAACAATAGAAACTTCCACTACAACTCCATCCATCGACAAATATCTTGTACCGTGACACGAAATTAGAAAATAGCAGCGGATCTACACATATATGTAACAGAAAAAATATAAAAAAAATATTTAAATAATTAAAGGTTAAGAATTTAGCAATTTAAGAAGATAAAATAACTTTTTTTTCTTTTTAAAAATTTATTTTTTCTTATCACTCCACCTCATCATCCCCTACCTAGTACCCCTAGCCTCACACCTCACAATCCATCCATCTCCAAAAATATTCTTTTAATTTTATTTTTTTGGATGGAAGAGTAGTGGAATAAATAAAAAAATAAAATTTAAAAGTAAATTTTTTTTGGAGGGAGGAGGGGGAATCAAGGTACTCGATGGTGTTGGATAAAAAGTATTTTTTTTAAATTGGGGGTGAGGTTGTGGAGGTGGGTGGTGGGGTTGGGGTACTTGGGCAGCGGATGGAGTGAGGTAAAGAAAAAACAATTAAAAAAATTCTTCTTTACTAAATTTTAGCATTTAGTTATTTAAATGTTTTTTTTCTTTTTTTTTATTCATATCTATGTGTACGCCATATCAATAGAAAATTCTACATATACGTATAGGTGGATGACATATGACTTAAGAGGGGTGTTTTTAAGGTTGTCAATAGTTAGGAAACTAAAATAATAATTCACATCAAGTTTAAGGGTGTTTTCAATACTTATCTCTATTTCAAATAGGAAGAAGGAAATAACTGATAACTGAGGTGTATTTTGATAAATAATTGGTGATCACATGATAATTTCGACAACAAACTTACAAAAATATGATACTTGTAAGTGGTAGCTTTGATGATAGGTGAAACTAATGTGTTGTTAATGCGCTCGGTCAAACCTAGTAATTTTTGTTCAAACTGTGAATGTATAGTAAAAAAAATCACCAAATATGTATAAATTACTAATTGAAGCCAACCCAGTAACTTAAAAAAAACTAGAAATTTGAACTCATAAACTTCAAATTCTGGTTTCGTCTCACGAACATTATCACTATGTATATATATATATATCCATCCTTTCCCCTTTCAAACAATCTCATTACTCTGTATTTCCCTCTTCTTTCCCTTTACACATATCTTCATTTCTCTCCAAAGAAACAACAAAACTTTCTTGGAAAAAACAACAAATTACAAATGAAGACTCCCTTTTTCTCATCATCAAAATCATCTTCACATAATTATTCATCATCATCCACCTCTTTTTGTGAATCTTTAATGGAAGAAACAATACAAAATTCTCAATCAATTATCAAGAAATGGGATCTCGACGCGTCCTCTGTCTCTACCTCTACCTCTTATAACAGAGTCGCGAATCTCTTTCGCGACAACCCTTTAGAAGCCAAACGCCTTCTTGAATCCGTTAACGACTTACAACACGCGATGCAGTTCGTTATTAAAGATAAGTCCACCTCTAAACTACTCGTTCGAGCTCATAATCTCATTCAAATTGCTATTAAGAGACTCCAGAAAGAATTCTACACCATTTTATCGGGTAGTAGCTACTTTCTTGATCATGAAACAGTGTCGTCATCAAGAGCTTCAAAATCATCTATGGAAGACGAAGTTTCGGAATCTGTCATGGCTGATTTGAAAGCCATTGCTGATTGTATGATTTGTGCTGGTTATGGAAGAGAATGCGTAAAATTGTACAAAGTCAATCGAAAATCAGTGATCGATCAGACTCTGTTTTACTTGGGGATTGAAAAATTGAATTCTTACCAAGTTCAGAAAATGAATTGGGAATTAATGGAGATGAAAATCAAGAATTGGTTGAGTTCTGTTAAGATTGCTGTCAATGCTCTGTTTCGCGGAGAACGAATTCTCTGTGATTATGTATTCTCTTCCTCTGTAAACATAAGAGATTCATGTTTCTCGGAGATTGCTAATGATGGTGCTCTTACTCTGTTCGTGTTCCCGGAAATGGTGATGAAGTTCAAGAAGTTATCACCGGAGAAAATGTTTAGAGTTTTGGATATCTATGAGATTATTTGTGAGCTCTGGGTTGAGCTCGAATCGATATTCACCTTTGATTCAATGGCGGTAGTCAAAGCTCAGGCAATGGCATCACTGGGTAAGCTCGGTGATTCCATTAGAGCTATGTTGTCTGAGTTTGAAACCGCCGTTCAGAAAGATTCTTCGAAGGTGGTGCCGGGTGGTGGAATTCACCCGTTAACTCGATATGTCATGAACTATCTTGTTTTCCTTGGTGATTATAGTGGCGCGATTTCTGATATAGTCGTTGATTGCTCTCCTGTGTCAATACAAATGTTGTCGGAGTCTTGCTACTTGAGTCCTACATCAGGGGACGGGGACTCTCCGTCCTCCCCCATCGTAGTACAACTCACGTGGCTCGTGCTCGTCCTTCTATGTAAACTCGATGGTAAAGCACAACTATATAAGGACGTGGGGTTGTCCTATTTGTTCCTAGCGAACAACTTAAACTACGTCGTTTTGAAGGTTAGGGAATCGAACTTGAAGCTCCTACTTGGATCCGAATGGATTTCAAAGCACGAAATGAAGGTGAAAGAGTACATGTCAAAGTACGAGAGGACAGGGTGGAGCAAAGTAGTTACATCAATACCTGAGAATCTTACGATTGAAATATCATCGTCAGAAGTGAAGGAATGCTTCGTCAAATTCAACTCGAGTTTTGAGGAGGTGTATCGAAAACAAAGTTCATGGGTCATACCTGACCCAAAACTCCGCGACCACGTCAAAATATCATTGGCTAGTAAGATTATTTCGATATATCAAGCGTTTTACGAGATGTATCGAGGAGAATTGGACATCGAAACGGAGTCAATTGTCCGATTTGCCCCCGATGATTTACAAAATTACTTATCGGATTTATTTCATGGTGCTAGTTTTTCGGATTCTAGTATGGGATGGAGCGGGTCATATTCACCGTCCGTGTCAACATCAACATCACAATGTCGATAAATTATGTGTATTTGAAAGTTTACGGGACAAAAGAGAAGAGTTTGTGTAGATAAAACAAAAAAAAAATGATTTGTTAATTTGTATGTAATTAATTATGCATAGAAACGTTATACTGAATGGAACTGACCAACAAAACTAAATATATAAATCATTTTGTTTTTTACATATTTGTGTGTTTTTATTTGTTGTATTAAGTATTATTTTAGTATAGTAGTTGACTAATTCCAATGAAAAAATTAAAAGCTTGGACGGCTTCTTATAATAAATGTTTCTTTTCGATGGGCAAAAAATGAACGTTGCGATTGAGAATGAAAAAAAAGATGTTTTAAAATAGTTGTTAAATTTTGGCATGATATGTTAGATAGTACCTAGAAAAACGAAGATTTTTATAGGGATCTCTGAAGTAGATGGTGGTTAATAAAGAATTTTTTTAATTGTCATTTTTTGTATGAATACTTCGTCGAACATGAAACTTGTGATTTATGGTAAAATACTGATTCGTTCGTTGAGAACTACTTTGATCTTCATAGAGTTCTCGAGATATTTTTCTATGAAGTTTTGTTGGTATAAAATTAAAGATATGTTACATATATCAAACTATTCTATTATTTTGTGATTTTAAACTTGTCGTGCTGAAAGGTTGAAATTAAAAATTTGCTAACAAGAAAAAGTCTTTTAAAATGGACTAAAAACGAAAGAAAACCATAACAATGGAGCATAACTAAGTTTATTACAATGGCTTTTTACAAAAAAAAATCGTTGGGTAGGATTGTTTACTCAAAAGGATGTCATTATTATTACCAAAATAAAAATAAAAATATAAGGACAATAATCCAATATGTTAATGATTATGTTTACGTGTGCTTATACTGATAAAAGAAAACACAAGCGTTTTTAATTAAATGAAAATTCGTGATCCATCTTAGATTTTTTCTTGATATGTTAATATTTTTCTTTAGAAAATTTTAATACTTTTCATTTCATTAGTAAAAATTCATTTTTCACCGGTCAAACACATATGCAGACACTTAAACTTGTCTCCAAATTTCATTTTGACACTCCAACTCAACCTTGTTCCATTTTAACCCTTCAACTCCAATTTTTATGTTCCATTTTGGCACCTCTAAGTGATGTGGCAGAGAGTGTGCATCACACATTCTCTAAGAGAGTGAAAGACAAAAAAAAAGTATTTTTTTTAAAAAAAAATACTCCATCCGTCTCATTTTATATGGCATTTTTTGGATTTCGAGATTCAAACAACTTTATCTTTGACCGTAAATTTTTCATAGATCTTTTAAACATTTTGATTTATCAATTATTGTGACTTATAGTACTTTTTACGTAGTTTACAAATATATAAATTTCATTTCAAAAAAATTGAAGATTCCATGCGCAAATTCCCGGTCAAACTTAAATTGTTTGACTCTCAAAAAATGAAAAGTGCCACATAAATTGGGACAGAGGGAGTAAAAGATTACCCTTCAACTCTATTTCTTTTATGTACCATTTAACACAAAATATTAATTTTATGATTTCTTTATTTTTATATATGTTATTCAACTGCAATTTTGCATTTTAAAAATCGACGATCATCTGTTAATTATTGTAAAAAATTAAAACTGACGGATTATCATTGTTTTTTTTTATAAAAAAAGTAACAATTTCTTTTTAAGAGTTTTCCTAGATTTTTGCGTGAAAAATAACCGACGAAAGTGCGTCGATTTTCTTTCTTAAAAAATCAATGACAACCCAACGAAGTCTATCGAGTTTCAACATTTTTTTGTAGTGTTATTTATTAGCAATGAACATGATTTTTTTTTTACTTGTATTTAGTTGAATGAAAAATTAGAAAGCTGATATTTGAGTTAGTCCAAGTAGACTAGATATGAAAAAAAATATATGTGATGTTATTTAAATTAACTAATTATTTTTTTAAAAAAAATCAACACACTTTCGTCGATTATTTTTTCACACAATAATGTACAGAAACTCTAAAAAAAAAAAAATTAAAAACGATGTTCATCCATTATTTTTTAACACAATAATGGCATGTGAAGTACACACATCCCACTTTGTTGATTCTTTGGAAAGAAGTGTCAAAATGGAACATAAAAATTGGAGTTGAAGGATTAAAATGGAACAAGGTTGAATTGGAGTGCCAAAATGAAATTTAGGGACAAGTTTAGATATGTTAGTAATACATTACAATACAATATAGGTTTAAAATATTTTATTTTGGGTGAAAAGGACACATTATATTTCTAAGGGATAATTGAAAAAATTAATTATGTTTGATACGAAAGAAAATATTTTCCTAAAAACCCAAAGAATCATGAATGAGAGCATAATATAGTTGGAAAAAATTTCACCCCATCTTATTAGTTACACTATCTATTTATACACAAGAAAATAACAGAATTCCTAATTCCCCTACCCAAATCCTAATACATTAGGCCTAGAATTCCTATATTTAGCATAATCATAATTTATAATATACATATATATTACCAAATATACATATAACCATTTTGTTTATAGATACCCCAAGTGTTTATAATGTGACACCTTATTAAAGATATTATGAGTGAAAACATAACTAGAAAAAGTAATTTTATTTCGAATATAATGACAATTTACTTCAATATGTTTGATTCGTTCATTAAAGGTCGAATTTTGGACAATATGCAATGCTTCTTGGTTGTCACCGTACAATCGGAGAACATAAAGAAACATTCTTAAACTATAATATCTCGTTTAATTTTATCCAACTCTTTTCGTTTCTCTTGTTTGAGAAGGCATTTTGGAGTGATGAATTTTGTTTATTCATCACATAAGTAGTTCATCTTTAATTACTACTAATGAACTTAATTATATAAGATTGCTCTAAATATTTTGTAATCACATGTTTGTGAGGGTTATTTTTCTATTGAAATTTCTCATTTATAAATATTCAGTGACTATTTTCACAAATATTTTGATTGAATCAGTGTAAACAAATAGGATAAAAAATCATGATTTATCCTAGTGGAAAATGGACTAAAAACGATTTCAAATGCATAGATTATTGGTCAAATGGATTAAAAACGAAAAAACAATTGAAACAGAGAGAATTGAAAATCGACTAACAACTTGTCCTTTTTAAAATGGACTAAAAACGGAAAAATAAAAATTGAAAATATTGGTGAGAATGAAAATTTATAGTTAAAACTTCGTTAAAGTTACTCCCAATTTCAAGTACATAGGTCTAAAACTTGTGAAGACGTTGATAGTTCAAATTTAGGACATACATTTTTAAAATTAGGTCTTGACAAGCACAAGTAATATGTCATACTTGGAGCAAAATTAATAACAACACTTTGTGTACTTGTGTAAACAAAATTTGTCATACGTGAGGCAAAATTGTAACAAATAACATTTTGATTCTAAAAAAATATAAGGAAAAGATATCTAATTCCTAGCATGACCCGGCCCAAAAACCAAAATTCCTATTATAAATACTAATTTGATTTATAGTTTAAAATTATTACATATTGTTTCACTAATTAATAATGGGAAAATTACGCGTATAAGCAAACATATACTAGCTAATTACTTAATATAGCTATAGTTTACCTTAATTACAATTCGCGGCTTACTTTTAGCTATAATTACACAGCTCAGCTTTTTAGTTTTGTATAATTCGCGCATTTGTATAATTCAGAATTTGTATAATATAATTTGTATAACTTTTGTATAATTCAAAATTTGTATAATATAATTTGTATAACTATTTGCACTTCTGATGTTTGTAATTGTATAAATTCGTTATTTCGAGTTTATACAAAAATAACTGAATTATACAAATGTACCCACGAATTATAAAAACCTGCGAATTATACAGATCCGCGAATTATACAAATGAGGCAGCTTAAACTATAGCTACAACCCGTAAATATGCAAACTATAGTTATGGAGCATAATTAAGTTTATTATAGTGGCTATTTGTGAAGGTTCCTCATTAATAATTTTATGCTAGACTTTAAGTTAGATACTTGTGAATCACACTAGATACATGTATTGATAGCATCCAAGGAAGCTCTACTCCATTGAAGGACAAGGATGAAGCTTTAGAAACTCCAATGAGGCCCATAACAAGATCTCAAAACAAGGAGTTCAATGATAAGCTCAATGGGCTTCAATCGCTGATCCAAAGGTGTCTTATTGGAGAAGAAGAGCTCAAGCCCAAGGGAGAGGAATTTTCCAAATGCTACAATTATTTGGTGGCCCAAATTCAAGCCCAAGATGAGGAATTTTAAGGTCCAATTTCGTGCAAATAAGGTCAAGAAGAGTCCAAGAA